>JAHWFP010078264.1:2211-63357 GCA_023313725.1 Lithobius niger
CCCCCCCCCCCCCTTTTTTTTTTGTCTTTTGTCTTTCGTTTCAATCCCTCGTAAAATCCCCTGTGATGCAATACGGCCTCGCGTGTCCCGTGGGAGGGGTTCTTCTCAAAAAAACCATAAGGGTTTTCTTCGCTTTTGCAACCCATTTTTTATTTATTTACTCAAGTTTTTTTTTTCCACCCATGCATGCATGCCTTGTTTCGTATTTTTATGCCATCCAGCTAGGAGGTGTGTTAGCACGGAGCATGAAGACGGATAATTAAAGGCCTAATTGATCCTGTTGGGGCCAAGGGGAGGGTGGGGCCGCGGCTCCACCCTTGTACCACCCCCACAAGAACGCAGCACGCGCGTGCATTAGCCCTGTCTCAAGTGCTTCATTATAGCAGAAAAATCTGGGCTTAATGGGTCCGCCAAGACCGTCCAGCCAGGTTGTAAACACTAGCCTGCACCCGACGATGGCAGAGCCAGCTTTGGAATAGAGCCCACTGTCATACCTCACCCCAACGCCCTGTTACCCCACCTCCTACGCGCTCTTACCCCTCCCCGACTCCTTTCCATCACGGGGGAGATTAATTTTTTAATCGGCTCGTGATTGCTGGAATTCTGTCCAAAAGACGCGCATCCAGGCGTCGTGTGGGGCTGGAATCCCATCAGTGTTTTGCCCTGCAGCGTGGACTCTTTTTTTTAAGTTGTTTTTTTTTTTTAATCTCTCCCGGCCTCGTCCGCTGACGTTATCTAGAAAAATATGGGCAGGTTGGAAGAAGTGGCGAACGAAAAATGACCAACTGACGTTGAAACTGTTACGGTTCAAATGGTCGTCAAAGTTTCTGGAGCGACGAAGTTCAATAATTGTCAGTAATGACCGATTATCAAGCTCCAGAATCTCTATATTAAACTGCTAAGATGTCCGTTGGTGCATAATGTTTGCTTGTAAATATAAATTTCACGACTTTTCAAGGACTTATCAACGAAAATTCAAGGACCAGAAACAAGAAAAATTAGACAATTACAGGGAGGAAATTTGCTAAATGTGATATCTTAAATGTCACAATTTGTTCCGTTAAACGGCGCTGGCAATACACACTGCCGCTGAAATCGCTGCAAATTGACTTTTTTTTTGTTATTTTTAAAGTACATCCATCTACAACCCCAAGTCAGCAGATGTAACTAATTTGATTCCTCTAGAGCTGAAACCGCTCAATTTAGAACCTAATAGACGTTTAGGAAGAAGAAGCATGGTATAGTAGGTGAGTAAACCCTACTGTCGTAGGAAGCCTCCTTTCATTGAAGAGCGCCGTTGGCGAATTTACCAGACTTATATAGTTTGTACCACGTTATGTTAGCAGGAAACTGACTGTATGACGTCAGTAACTTGCACTACGAGTGAAAACATGTGGATATCACACTTGTAGACTCTACACAGTTCTTGTTAGAGTCTGAAGGTGGGATATTTACATGTTTTTTTCACTCGCAGTGGAGGGAAACGTGACGTCATGCAGTCAGTTTCCTGCAAACATAATGCTTACCATACTATAGTTAACACTGAAGAAATTGAATAGCATGTCCATCTCCAATCAGTGTTTGGTGGGTGACATTGACAGGGTGCCCTTTTCAGACCCAAGAAAAGTTCGTGCAAAAGCAACTTTATGTTGGCAGGGGCAACGAGGCGCATCGAATTAATAACGTAAAAAAGAAAAGAAATTTTTGTTTATCGGACGCATTGTTGTTGCGTTACGCGGACTTTATTTTTAAACGTAATTCGGTAAAAAAATATAGGCAAAGCACATTTTTCACAAACAAAATGCTTGGGAATAAAGAGCATATCTTGAGTCCTGCAAGTATTTAGTGAGCGGCTACGTCTTCCTGGATGGGGTTGCTTTAATCGATGGCCGCCATTGTTTTTGTAACCATCTTGGATATCAACAAGGCACTCTGCTACTGAAAACGTACAATCGATTACCTGTGTTCGTTCTGCGGAGAACTCAAGATAGGCCGCGGACATTTATAGGTGGCGGTGATCAGTATCTCAGTTTCGTCAGAAATAAAAAGTTTTGGCCTAGAGTGGAAGAACAGAAAGTTTCGGTTTCGGTATATATCGAGGCAGCAATCGAAGGCGTCAGTGAAATTCTTATGTCCAAGAAATAAATGCACGCGCTGTTACGTGGGACTTGAACATATATACTTCGAAGCACTGGTTTTGCCAGCAAGCAGGCGAGTTTAATTGGTAGCGCGGTCGGTTGGGTGTCAGTCCTCAGCTCTGTGAACGGGTACAAGGCTGAAATGGATTATTCATATTTGTAGTTTTATAACTAATGCAAGAATAGACGAATTAATAATTTACGACTAAAGATTTCCTCGATACTAAGTCTACTCTTTTTAATTTACGGGTAAATTTTTGGTGTAACGTCATTCGATACCTTGTCACGATACTTAGTTTTTGACTCGCCAAACGGAGAAAACAACCCAAAATATAAAGAAAACAGTTTATTCAATTTTGTTTGTGCTTGTTTTAATTCCTCCCTTTTTAGGTGTTACTGTGGCAGATATAGAGCAGTTTACACCGAGAGGTGTCAGAGCGTACGGTACGCCCGTTACGAGAAATATAATCCACAGAAATATGAATTATCCATAGGAAAATTCATAAAAGTAAATAAATTAATAAAATACAAGGGGTCGTTGAGTTCCTACTTTTTCCTTATTTTCCTACTTTTTTGGGATCATTCCTTTTTAAAAAAAAAAAAAACATTCCTATTTCCTCCTTTTTACTTTTCGACATGAATTACAGCTCACGCTGACAAATAATGCAAAATTTAACTGGGTTAGTATTCAGGGATAAAAATTCCTTAGTTTTAATGTTAAAAAAAATGCTTGTTTCCTTCTTTTTTTTGCCTAAACTCACTACGACCCATGTTGAAAAAAATCATATCACTTTAAAAAAAACTCAGAAACTGTGTAAGAATGTTCAAAACTATAACTATGACTACACTATAATTATAGTATAACGTTCAATCAGTCAGATCAACTACAAACTTACATAGCTTTAACAGACCCAAGACATGATAACCGACGCCCCCCCCCCCCCCCCAATCGAAGGAAAAAAACAAGCGCACCTGGCTTTCGAGTTCTTTAGTTGGAATAAATATCTGTAGCAGAACCGGTAAACAATTCAGATGACGGTATCAATAATATCGATATTCCGTCACGATCTTGGCACCAACATTACCAAAATGGATGGTCAGATCAACTCGAACACGAATGACCGTTACTTCCATCACTTCTCACCTGGGAAATTCATCAATGACGGCATTACGGTATTGAAAAAAAAAAGCGGCTTTCAAATTCAATGGCAAAAAGTCTAAAGGCATTTGGGATTTTTTTTTAACAGGCCTTCCTGTCCACTCGAATGAATATTTACTTTTTAAAGAAATTAATCCGGATGTAGGTAGGATTTAGAGGGCTATCCAACATTTTTTTTTCTATCCGCCTCCCTCCCCTTAGGCAAGGCGGGGGCGTCATCGGTCCAGCGGCTGACCCCAGGCCTGAGTGGCGTGTGAAAGGAGCTATACAGTCACGTGATCGTTGCCAGAACCCACGAAGTAACAGACAAACCACACGTGGGATGTAGAAAAAAAAAAGCCCCTAGCCCTGCCCGGATGAACGCAATTCCAATTTTAACACGTTTGACCAATATAGGTATGTCACGAACATTTCTTACAGCTGAGTATGGATTTCAGTTTTTTTATTCTTTTTACTGTGAATGCAAGTCAGATAATCTACCCCCGTGTTATCGCAAATGAACAAATCCGGGCGCCATTTCATTCCATAATTTATTACACTTATTTTGTCTTGACCAGGAGTACATAAAGAATAAAGAGTAAAGCTTCTGGTCATGTTTGCTGAAATCATGAGTTTCGCGTTCCCCTTTAATTTATACACAATGCATTGAAATAAAAATTAGACCATAGCATCAGAGCCATCGTTACATGAACAGCAACCTTTTCTGTATTCCTTATAAGGCATTTTGTAATACAAAACTTCGTCGAGTTGGGCAATTGAATCCATCGTGCACCTGGGACAAAAATAAACGTTAAGAAGTTAAATTTGATAACACAATTCTTAATACTGATAGCCTAAGAGACTACTTGATTACAACAAAAAAAAGTGACATGACTCAGTGGAGGATGTGGCCATAGCGGTTAAGGCGCTATGCAAGTGATCAGGGGGCGAACTGGGTAGCCGGTTCGAATCCGGGTCATGCCATTCCGACGAAACGTAAGTGCATAAAGGTGGCTTACTGAACTACGCTATTTCTAGTGTATGATTTTCGCTGTTGGCTAATTTCCAATTTTCCTTTCTCTACATTCTTGGCAGGACTGACGTGCCGTGCACGAAAAAAAGCCCAATTTGATCGAAAATTTGGAATTGGCAATAAAGTGTTCGACGAATGTAAGCTGCCGGCTTGCACTTTTTAACATGCTCGTTAACAGTTTTACAATTTTTTTTTCCGTCACTGTTGTCACAGCAGCGAATTTGACCACAGACGAAATGTTATTGGTTAGCATTCGGCAACAAAAAAAAGTTGGGGGATTTTACGGTCACAAAATGAGAGGATTGACAGACATATTTCCGACCTGAGTTCACGGTTGCTTCATTACTCCAAACGCGCCATAAAACCCGAACGTTCAATTTGCAAATGCAAAAACGTGCCCAAGTTGCTCTAGAACCAACCAGCACAAACTACGAGAAAAACGTCTCTGCAACATTTTTACTATGCACGAAAACACGCCACGCCCGAATTTAGCATATCAAAACGAGCGCAACGAGATGCACTCCAACAGTTGCAATTTGAAGGAAAGAGGCAGTGGGAAGGGGGAGGAGAGGGGGAAGAAGAATCTACATGGAGTTAGAAGGCTGTGTAAAGAATGGGGTGGGGGCCGGGGGAACACACTACGCTGTTAACGTTTACAATGCCATCGATAGAAAGAAAAGCTGACTGGTTGGCTGAAAACCGAAGTAGCTCCAAGTCGTCTTTTGTCATTCGCCCTGACCGTTTCCGCGTCCGTTCGTAGCAGCTCGGGACAGACGCACGCAGGCAGGCCAAAGTTCCTTGAACCGGGACGCTCGCTTGGCCCTTGTCCCCCGCATTTTCATAATGCATCGCTGGCAACGGCTAGAAAACGACTCTCGTTATGAAATGCTTTGTAATGTTTATTTAAATGGACGTCATAACCATAAGCGGCTTTGGTCGGGATACAATCCGTCTTCCTACATCTCTATTCGGGAGAGAAGAGGGAGGAGGGATGGGGGGATGCGCGAGGGATAGGGAGCACGAACGGTTTTTCCACTCCCGTAATGAGGAATCGGTAGGTTATCGGTTGGGCTTATAGTCATAAAATTTTGCTTTAATAAAAATCATCAAGATGACCAGGAAATCGGTTGAAACGAGACTGCGCCTATTCTCGGTCTCAAAATTGAGAGGCGAGCAACGGAAATAGTTTAAAAAAAAGACAATCCTAATGGTGCACAAGCGTACACTGAAAAGCGACGTTTCGGAATAGTTGCATACCGTTGTCAAGCAGAAATTTTCTTGGCAAAGGCTAAAAAGTCAACATATATGCAATTGAATGGTTTCCCATCCTAGACAAAGAAACAAGCAGAATAAAATCGAAAATAAAGTTATAAAAATGAACCACTGCCAGCGCAGTGTCACCATGTGGAGCTTTTGCGCTAACACTGGTTCATTTTATCACTTTATTTTCGATTTCATTCTGCCTGTTTCTTTGTCTAGGATTGGAAACCATTCAATTGCATATATGTTGACTTTTTAGCCTTTGCTAAGAAAAATTCTGCTTAAACGATATGAAACTATTCCGAAACGTCGCTTTTTATTTTAGTAATTGCTTGAGCACCCTTTGGCTTGACTTTTTATTGAACTATTGTCGGGTCTCGTCGTGTCATACTTTTAATATTTATCTCCTCCCGATAAGTCATGCGAGATAGAACAAATTCAACCAACTGTCCGTATTTATCACGAAAGAATGGTAAAAATGCCTGAAAGCTGAATAGCAATAAACAGAAAGGAACATCCACATGCTTGCCATCAATTAACGAAAAGATAATTGTTAAGGGACGGGTTCGTGTTAAATGCAGACACGAAGACTGAAATAATTGGTGTTGAACGGTCAATGGAGTGCATTGCATTTTCTTTGTGTGTCGAGACTAGTCGAGATTTTACCCTTTTATCTCGATTAACCCGATGGTGTCAGTGTAGGTCTTCGTCTCGATCAATTCTTTTCCGCTTGGGTGTCGGTCTCGTCTCGTCACGACCGATCTCGACCGAACCACCAGAAATGACCCTATACGTTCTTAGCTCGAGGACCAACTTTCTGAATGATTAATTTTCAACCTACTTGCTTGCAGAAGTGCTCACAAGTATCGAATTTTGAAAAGTATTTAACATGACAATTTACCCGATTAAACGGTAATTAGCCTAGCAAAAAGTTAAACCCAATTTTTGCAACTTGGTGACGGTTTTTTTTTTTTAAAGTAATCAAAGAAGGTAACAATTACATCAATCTTTGGCAGTACAAAGAAAATTATTTTAATTTTAATGCTGACCAGGCATTAAGGCTTAATAGCATAGGGGATAGACCAAATTCTGAACCTTAAGTAGGACGGAAAGCCGACGGCTCAACAAGAGTTAAATAAATACAGACGCAAACCTATTTACGTTGCCTTTTGGACTTAAATTTCAGACTGCCTGAGCGGGGAATCGAACCCACGACCTTTGAAACCAAAGGCCGACGTCCTACCGCTGAGCCATACTGACACGTTTTTATTTCCGTATTTTATTTAATTCTAAGTGAACGACAGACTTTATTCAATTAGCATCGATGTTATCGTGATGTTATTCCCCGGCCCCCCTTACCCCCCCCCCCCCCCAAAAAAAAACACTGTCCAGAGATGGCCGAATGATGTCATTAACCAGCCAGAGAAACGCCTCTCCCTCAAACAACAGTCGTAAAATGAACATTAAAACACAAGAGAGGTGAGAAGGACTCAAATGTAGCTTGTTGTTAATGACAGTCTACTTGGTGGCCTCAAGCACGACAAAGACTGAAGGCTGGTACTTTGGATGCTGTGATCACTACAGCGGGCATCAAATCCAGTAGATGCGAACTTAACAAAAAGTCTAAAAAAGTCAATCTGACCCAAAACCAAGTTTTCGCCAATTAAAATGGTAGCATGCATGCACGCACCAAAACGGCTTAAAGACGGGAATTAAATAAGAAGAATTAAATAAATACCGAGCAAACTTATTCACGTTGTCTTTTGGACTTGTATGTTAGGCCACCTGAACGGGGGGAGATCGAACCACGACATTTGAAACCAAAGACCGAGGTCCTACCGCTGAGCCATACTAATTCGGCCTTTGATTTCAAGGGTCGTGGGTTCGATTCCCTGCTCAGGCAGCCTGATAGTTAGGTCCAAAAGGCAACGCAAGTAGGTTTGCATGTGTATTTACCAAAACTGTTGCAACAGTACAGGACGTTTTTTTAGGTTCCAACCGCCTTCACTAAATCGTAAATTGGTGCACGACCACAACCATGTTCAACTAGATTTACCCTGTATCCGAAGTCCGTGGCGCCACACACACACACCCCTCCGGGAGGGGAGGGGGGAGGAAGGCAAGCGGGGATATTTGCCTCCCCAAAAGACTAGAGATCACTGATAATGAATTAAGTAACAAGTGAGGAATTTATTTACAGTTCGAAAAAAATCCCGAAAGGTCTGTTTAAACGCTTCAAAGTCACAATTGCTGAAAATGAGATAACAAGGTTTGGTTATAGGTTAGGGGAAGGGGGGGGGGGTTAAAAACACTCCACCACTCTTTGGGCCCCACTTTTATATCGTATGCACCACACCCTGATGCCCCATCCCCTCCCGCGGACTAAACCTGATGAAAATATACGGCAACATTTAGAAAATGGTTACCTACAAATTAAAACGGACGTTGTGGAAATGGACGCAACAATGAATCCCAAAGTTATTGTGTTTCATGATTTAAGGGTATAAGATAATGATTTCCTTGAATATGAAACTTTTTCTAGCTGAAAAATTACGACCTAAAACGCTTTAAGGTCAGAAATCGCGAAATAACCTAGCATTATTATCTTGTTTTTTTATTAAAAATTAATTTCTTTGAGCCTTAAGTCAGCCGAAGCAATTAATGCTTGTATGGCTGTACCGGCTCAATTTTGAACATTACCAGACCTGTTTTTGGAGAAGAAGAAATATCAGATATCAACCCGGGGATTTGAACCGGGAAATCGCCGATCATCGTAGGGACCGAAAGATTGTCCAGAATTGGCCAGAATAGTTCCCATAGCAACTGAAGGAGCGTGGAAGCCTCTCACGCTACCCTGGCTGGCAGTCCTGGCGGGGACTTTGCCCTGGTCCCCTTTCCAGAGGTTTGACCAAATCTCTCGCCTCTCACGCTAACTTGGCTGGCAGTCCCGGCGGGGTCTTTGGCATGGTCCCCTTTCCAGAGGTTCGACCAAACCGACCAAATCTCTCGCCGCTCAGTCATGATGACCACAGTCCAATACTACAGCCACGACGACCACAGTACAACCCGATTCTCTGGAGGTGGGGGGTGGGCTGTAATTAGATAATTTCACGATTTATGACAAAGCATTTTAGAGGGGTGGGCCGTAGCTTTGCCAGAGCTGTTAACAGGTGATTTAAGGTAAGTAATGCGGGGCTGCTAGTGCTTTTTACATCGCTTAGGTACGACGCGAGGACTAGACGAAAAGACATCAAATTTTGAATGTCATCAAGTTTGAAGTTCATTTATTCAACGATGTATACGCTTCTGCATAGAATACGCTTCACACGTTAGCCTTATGACACGCAACTTCCTGTTTTTACACCTTGACGGTCCATTGTCGGTATGTAAAACTCCTTTTGTGTATCGTCCAGCAGCTCTGGTCAGAACCAGACCACAGTCACGTGACTAGGAATGTCTTGAGGGCATCTCGTGGCACGACCAGGTCTTCGACACCAGAGTGACAAGTGATGACACACGACGGGGCTAACGAAATGAGCGTCATCTTTTATATTTTCAAACAAAACAATAACGTTTTATTACGAGACATTCCAGTAAAGTCCGTCCGTCCCAACCCATCTTTGAAAATACGAATAAAATGGGACAACACCAGCCTACAGCAAAGTGTCCTGGGAGGCTTTGGGGACAGCACACCCTAACAATTCTTATCATTAGTTCCTTTTTTTTTTATATTTACACCAGTCACTACAAGTGTTAAGAATCAATTAAATCGATTACATACTAAGGTTTCCCTTGACGGATATTTACACACACAAATAATCTTAAATATTTTGTATTTGTTATTTTTTTGTAGCCTCTTCGAAGAAGTTTGATTGCGAATTTGATGCAATATCAGCAAATTTTCAAGAGGCAGAACTGTTTCGCATATAGCCTAAACGAAGGGTGTGCGGAAGTCAAAAAGGAGTGTCTGCCCTTCCTTACAAACTCCTGGTTTTAAAGATCAACAACGTTGACAGAATTGTTCCCAGTGCTCACCTTGAATGGGGCAAGATGGCCAGATGGTTAGCATAGCCGTCTCCTGTGTCAGAGGTCCCGGGTTCGAATCCGGCCTCAGCCACCCCTGGCATTTTCGGGTAGAGAAGGGCCCTGTGATGCCTCATGCGCATGTCGATTGTGGCATGTAAAAGATCCTAGGAATCTCTGATGGAATTTACCTAGCAAAGTTGTCCCCCTCGCCTTCTGGCGCAGTAGCGTGCACAGACATCCGAGAGGGAAGGGGCAACTTTTAGTAATAGGGTGTTATTTTTTTTTTTAGTTTGTCACTCTTTTTTTTTTTTTAATATTTTTGCCCCCTTCCATATTGGTTCTGATGTCCTGACTTTCTTTTTGCCCTTCTTGGCTCTAGACCCTTTCTCCTCGACGCTGCGGCCAGCACTTATCAATGCAGAAAAACAAAGTAGGGCATTTTTTTTTTCAAAAGGGGCAAAAAAGAACATTTTTTCAAAAAAGGGCAGGGGTAATGCTCACACTGACACTAAACTAAGTTATGTAGGCCCATAAACTTCAAATTTACGTGAATGAATCAAACGATTTATGTTTTGTACTCTCGGTGAAGCAGAAGGGTTTATTTCGTTTGTCATGGCTAATGATGACGACTGGGCTCTGTTATCACAAACTTTTTCTGGTTTCTGTAGGTATTTTTAAAAAAACAAAACATTTTTCACGCTAGTCTTTGGTTCTTTTTGACTGATTAATTTTTAATTTCGAACGTGGACGCAGAGCATCAGTGTATTCACAGTGTATGTCTGGCTTTACTGGGTAAAATTAATTGGCTGTGAGTTTTTCGCCTGTCGCTAAAACACACGGAGCATCACGTGTCGCTGGGGCTCACGTGTCAGTATGGCTCAGCGGTGACGACCTCAAAGCGGTATGGTTTCAAAGGTCGTGGGTTCGATTCCCCGCTCACGCAGTCTGACATATGAGTCCAAAAGGCAACGTAAATAGGTTTGCGTCTGTATTTACTCCGCAATACAAGCAGAGCAACGTTCACCTTTCATATCGCAAAGTTTGTTGACAGTACCGTCTTACAGAAATTTAAACAAATGGACAAACAAACGGACGAACACAAAATTTCCTCATTCCATTACCTATCGCGCTGCTTTTCGTCAATACAAGCAATGGCAAAGTATACCGTGATTATATCCAAAGCGATTAGAACTAGAAGAGTCGGTTGTCTTCCGATGGACGCACGTTTCACTAAATTTGGTAGTTGGTAGGCCTTAGTGAACCAATATGGCATCGATAGACACTGATGACATTTACCCATGCTGGCAATTTCAAGTCAAGAGGGGGAAGGGATGCCTGGTGTGGAGACACAAGAAAGGGCTGTCCGGTTGGTCCAGCCAACGACGGCGTTCGAAACGTACCGGACGCCAGACCCCATGCCACGCGCGCCCATCTCCTAGCAACCAAAAAGCGTGGCCGACGGCGTCGGCATGTGTGTCATCTGACCACGGCTGAGCCACTTCCGGTTAGATCTTCTGTCTCTTACGAGCGTCTTTAGCTTGACAACGGGGCATCTCATGTCCTCAGAAATCAACGAGAAAGAGCGGGGAAGGGAGGGAAAATAAGGGGAAAAAAAGGGGGGGGGGGACAGAAAATGTGGGTTGAAAAGTAAGGAGGAAAGTTGTAAAGATTGGGAACTACGACGCAATGAATGTATAACGTTGTTTCATACAAAGAAAAAAGACCAATGATAATATCGGTTCTGATGTGCAGTTGAGATAACCAAGCTTATTTGGCTAAAAAAAAAGAATACTACACACGGTTTAAGCGAATATACCCACAACAACGACACGAACGAACGTAATAATAATTTAGATCTAACCCCAAGGCAATATCTCAATGTACAAAGGCAAACCAACTCATACATTAAACATAAATGAAAGTATCCACCCCTCATCACCAAACCGATGGTCACTGGCGTTGGGGCGTGGGGGTCATTTGATCGACTAGCAGGGCGAGGCGCTGGGGGGGGGGGGCGTCCAAGGGGCGAGGCCGCGGTCCCAAGGCTCAGTACCCCCTCCCACCCTCGCACCCTCAACAAACTCACACCATAATTGGCCACAACTGACGTAGCCTGTGATTGGCCAGCGGCCTAAGGCGAAACTTAGGCCCAGTGCAGGGGGCCTTAGCGCCTTTTGTTTCTGAACTTTTCCCCCCACCCCCTACCCAATTCCCCAGCACAAAACACGCCAGCTAGGGGTGCTGCACGAGAGGACGCACGCTCAGACGTACCGACGCAGACGGTGAAGATTGATGAAGTCTAATTGCGGACCAGCGTTCTGATCTCCCCGTGAATAAACACGCCATTAGTCTAGGGGTGACCAGGGTGTGTGAGGGGGAGTTGACCGACGGACAGCAGCTGCCCAACTGACCACTGGATACCCACCTCAATTTAGCAGTTTCTGATTTCCCTCCCGTAGACAAAAAAATGGGTTGCCCCTAATAACCGCCTTTCTGTCAAACACAATCAGTCACTTGCTGACACCTTATATTACCTAATCCGAACTCAAATTTGACTCGACTTCCCCGACCCCCTACCATTTGTGGGAAAAAAACCGAACAATCTATGCGCAGCGGCTTCAGTGACACACTTACCCTATTTCGTTTGAAAGTCCAGTTTAGATGAAATTTTGACCACTTACGTCCTACAATTTTTAAAAAATATTTCAAAGTTCTGAAAATTAATAACTTTAGGCAAAACCCATCTCCCTGGCTTGCTTTAGAAATTCGGCTATACCATCGTCCACTCCTCTAGAATAGTCGAAACGAGCTGAGATAACGGCCTGTAATCAATCCCAAGGATCAATTAAGCATCAAGGATCCCTTGAAGTGGCCTCGTCCAAATTTTAACCCTTTAACTGCTGAATTAATTTTCTATCTCCACAAAAGTACCTGGACGGGTCTCGAACTAGCAACCTGGAGGAGCTCTTTAACTTCAGGCACACGCCTCTACCAACTCGGCCACGGCCGTTTCTAGAGTCGGCTTGTTAACCTCTTGACTTGCAAGCGCGCTTTAATCTTATATTTTTATCTTGTATTCAACTTATTTTTGTCTTATATGCGCGTCCAAATCCATAACTCGGTCAATTTTTAACCGATTTTGAAGTTTGAATACACCATTCGAACAGTTTTTTCGAGAGCTATCCATTGGTGCTACTGAAAAGTCACTAGCTCAAATAGTTTTGGAATCATTTAGCAAAAACTAAAATATATCCAAAATAGACCTTATAAATTTGTTATGGCTCCACAGTTGGAAAAAAACACCTATATCAAGAAAAATACAATTCTGAATCAGCATTGGCTCACTGGTAACTGGTATACTGGTAACAGAGGCAATGTCAGAATCTTGGGTGAAAATCATCTGCCTTACAATTGTGTCCGTTTATAAGAATTTATGAGCCCATAACCACTATTCGCCTTATATTCAAGCCGCCTTACCATCCCATATCTCTGCACCAATGCAAGCAGCTATCTATACAGACATCAGGTATCAACGTTACTCAAGCATTCCAACTGATTTTAAGTTGGAATTCGGTTGCAGTACTAAATTAATTACTGCGTTGAACGACTATCACTTCCCTAAATAATGCTGCAAGTCAAAGGGTTAAGGGAACCTAGTATTGTTGTCGTTTCTCCATTGTTGGCCATCTCGTGCATACTTTGGACTCTGTTTTTAGGACTCAAAGCTGTGCTTGTGTTTTTGGCGAGTATACTCGTCGCCCGCACTTTAAGGGTTAAGTGCTACAACCAGATATCCCCCCCCCCCCCCAATACTGACTATATCAAGTGATAAGTGTACCTAAATACCACACATCTTTCGAGGTCATTTTTTTTTATACTGATCATCTGTTAGTAGTGTACATCCTAAGCCCGACACTTGATTGATAGGCTACTCTCGCTATTTAAACGAAAACGTTTGGCTACATCGCAGTTTGCTGTCGATATAAACCTCAAAATGGCCACTTCTCACCACTATTTCAAAATTTATAGCCTGCAATCAGAGCCCACCGAATAAAAGTCCATCTCAGTATCGCCAAACTAATGTCAACTAAATTATAAAGGCCACCAGTCCTTAAGGCCAGACATTTAAGGCCAGACGGGAGATTTGGTAGGTGGCTCCTTCTCTTTATGCCAAACGGCAAAATTGTAAAACTGACAAGATGTCAACAAATGGCGAAGCGCAGCAAAGCGCGGCAATTTAATGTTTTTGGAATGCTATGGAAGGTACGCCAAGACGGCCTTTTATAATTTTATTGTCCAATTCACCAATTTAAAGCTTGCCAATTTAAAGTTTGCCATTGGTCGAAAATTTCGCCAACCGCCTGTTTTTATCTCATGTAGTTCTCACAGGTGTTATGCGTTTAACCTGACCAAAATGCAAATATTATTCGCATGTATTGTTAGCCTTAACGATAAAGTTAGTCTATACCGATTCGGTCAACGCCTTGATATTAGAATAATTAGTCATCCCCCACAGGTAAAACCTGCTCTTATTAGTGACGCACTCTGACAATTAGATACAACTTTCCACAAATTACAGTCTTCATTATCATTAGCAGAAGAATGTGTTATAAACAATCCCCTTCCTTCTTCTACAGGTGTATCCCCATTTCGCCCAATCCCACTCCGCCGAATATTTACGTCTTAAAGGTACAATTCTCCCGGTTGGCTTTCCTGAGCGACTCAGTTTTGCAACATTACCTTGGACGCATGTAAGTTTGCAAAGGCACTCATTTACCTATTTGTCCCCTCGTGAGAATCGGTTTTGATACATTCTCTACTTATGCAAATGTTGCAAAAGCTATTGAGCGCAAGATGCTCGAATATACTAAGACGTTATGTCCTTTTAATTTTTCGCAAAAGGGGATTCCCGTTCCACCGAATCATTTTTTTTAACCTGCCTCGCTCGCTGCGGCTAAACACATAACTTCAAAAACCGTGACCAATCACAAATTCCTTTCAAGAAGGAATGCGTCTTTAACTTCACTAGATAAATAAATTAAAAAAAAAAACATTTTTTAAACACAAAACTGAGAAAACAAAACAAAAATTTGGAAAAATATAATTGGATATTTGTATTGGGTGATGCTAAATTAATTTGCATATAAAATAAATTGCCTAAAAGGCGATTGGTATTTGAATATTGGATTTTTGTATATAGTGAACGGTTCACATGTGTTGATTTTCAAAAAGATGGTCTGTACATACCGAATTGTATAATGGCACGTAGGAAGTTCCGAATTCTGTATATTGAATTGTGCTTTCATCAAAGTTTTTCAAAAATGTTACTTGGTTAACCTGTTTAAATTTATCTGTCAAAACATCTGTGTGTTTTTTGTCATAAAATGCCTATTTAGTTCAAGTTCTCTCAATGTTAAATTTTTTTACCAATATTTTGATTCGCCGAAGCGTTATTCGGCGAAACGGGTTTCCCCTTTGGCCGAATTTGAAGCATGGCTTAATTTTCGGCGAAACGGGAAAAACATGTCGGTGAAACCAAATTCGGCATAACGGGTAACCACCATTCCACCCCCGCTCCCCACCACCACCACCACCACCGTAAAACCTCTCTTCGTGACCACCTTTTCTCCTCACGGTTTCGCGCTAATTGCAGAATGACAAAAGCTTAAAAAAATGTGAGAAATCAAACAAACAAACGAGTTAGTTTGTGGCGAAAACGAACGGTCGTTCGTTTCGTGGACCAACAAGTCTTGGCGATGACCAGGTGAATGAGGTAACCATTAATCTCCGAGATGACGCCAGCTGTTTTTCCCAAAGCCCTTCGTCCGTCCGTCCCTTTATTACGGCAGCTGCATCATCGTGCAAGGCAGAGAAAATTGGCTAACAAAAAAAAGAGGTAAAGAAAAAAAAAAACAACTAGAATTTTCTCCTAGTGCAATTACAGGTGTCACGTAAACTAACAATATTGTCCATATGCTGCGCGTGCTCGAGACACGATGTTGTTACTCGTGCTGCTTACTTTCCGCTCGTGTCTATCAAAGCCAGTAATGCGTTTCGATAATCACAGCCGCCATCGTGGTGTTAAGTGACGTAAGTCCGTAGAGCAGTCATAACTGACGTCACTCAAATTTCCGAACATTGGGATTGGCAGCGCATTCTGCAATGTGAAAGCATGATACGTTTTAAGATTTGCCACCAGGGATGGGAAAACGAACAAGGTTTTTAACTTTGTTATAAATTTTTATTTATTGTTTAAATTTTTAAAGAGGAAAAATGCAAGGTTTTAAATTTTTATTTACTCTATTTCCACATAAAATGTACCTTCATTTTATGTGGAAATAAAGGGTAAAAACTTCGGTAAAAACACAAGTAACTGTAATCAAGTAAACTCATTTTTAAAAATGTTATTAACCCATTAATGACGGAATTTATTACCAAGATTATTTTTTTTAAATTCTTCTTTACGTAGGTCAGTTACGATCAATCTACGGTTTCGGGGGTCCTTTCACAAACTTGGAACTTTTTTTTTTTGCCATCTCGAGTTACACTTCGAATTTAACAGGTGGCTGAAAAACATGAGTTAAATTTAAAAATAAAGCGAAATACCGTGACATCTCACTGGGTAGAGAATTTATAGAGAAAACAAAATAAATTATGAAGGAAAACAATTTAATGAATGTTGAGGACCTTAAAGTCTACGTAACACTTTTAAAGTATTACTTTGCACTAAGAACGAAATATGATAAATTAAAACATAGTACAATAGTCAGAAGAACAACTTTATCTAAACAAATCTGGAGAAACTTCTATGGAAAAATGCGAAAAACTACTATGCAAATCATATGTTCAACAACCTCCCTGACAACTTGAAAAGTATCAAAACGTTTAATGAATTAAACAACAAACTCAAAATAAACTTCTTGCTAGCAGGAAATGTCTCCTCAAACTCATAATACATACATAATTACATATGTGTATTTTAACAAAACCACTGCACTATGATGACATTATATACTTTTTAAGTGATGATAATCTTGTTTATGTGTTATTCCGATTCTTAATGTACTTAATGTTTTTTAATGTTACTTTTCATTTATGTAAAGAATTTTTACTTTAAAAATGTAAACTGTTGCTAACACAAATAAGCATTTTCGCATGCTTCGTGTTATCTTTAAAATAAAAATTAAAAAAAAATCTTTAAAATTAAAATATAAAAAAATAGAATCGCAACTGAACAGGATCACAAATTTGAGGTCGAAATATAAATAAGTTAGAAGAGCACCAGATCGCACATATCCTAAATACGGACATGTAAGGAAAGGATTGCGATATTTGTGAAATATAAGATGGAGAGGCTCAATCTAATTCGGGATTAACAAAACAAGGACATTCCAGATAGGCCACACCACTACGTCAACTGTGTTCTTAAAAATGACGGAAAGCCAAATGCATAGAAAAGCAATTTTAAAAATACAGATGCAACCCTATTCCGATGGCTTTTGGACGTAAATGCCAGATTGCCTCAGTGGGAATGGAACCCGCAACCTTTGAAACCAAAAGCCGAAGTCCTACCGCTCAGCCATACTGACACGTCCTGTATAGCTGAGCGGTATACGACTTCGACCTTTGGTTTCCAAGGCTGTGGGTTCAATTCCTGCCCAGGCAGTCCGACATTTAAGACCAAAAAGCAACGTAAATAGGTTTGCATCTGTAACTGTGCTCTTAAGGCATAGGCTACCCAAATAATATTCAATAACTTCCCTGAACTTCACACAAGAAAGGAGGAGAGAGGGAAGTTGGTCTGGCATTTTTTCGACGGATAGGTTTTAGGTTAGCGGCCTAATGTAGCGAAGCTAAGTATAGAAACTAATGATGGTCCAGCAGCGAAAAGAAGGGAAGTGGAGTAGGGGTCGGGTGGGGGAGGGGGCGTATAGAAGGGCTATAATAGATGTAGGAGGGGGTTCTCCATTGATTGATTATATGCACGGCCATAATGCGAGGTGGTCAGCAGGATGCCGGCTCTGATCGCTGCCCCCTCCCACGTGGCCAGTAATGCCAGGAAACCTCGCTAAAACGATCTCCTGATCTCTAGATAACGACGTAAGGAAAGTTCAAAAGCCTGTCTTACATTATGAAGAGGTGGCGATTGGCGATCCGAGGGCCCTAAGATTAACGTCCAGGGAAATGGATTTTATTGCGCAATGGCCCACGGCGAACCCTTGTCCAGTCGGTCAGCGTCAGGGGAGTGACCAGGCAGGACTCCGGCCAGCGCCTTCGGTAACGTAGGTGAGAGCCCAACGCGGGTATTACGATTCCCGTGGGTGCTGCATAACGGCCTCTCTGCGTTACTATGTGATCCCGTGCTAAAACCCGGCTCAATATCGCCTTGATGGGGGCTATTGAGAATCCGTCGTAGGCACATCAATGCATGTTAAAAGAAAGGAATGAAACCGCTGAAGTAGACTCATTTTTTTCAGGCTCACGAAACGTAGTGTTGCCAATCGTGCCATTTACAGAGCCCAGTAAAAATCAGCAAGTGTGACGACTAATGAAGCGACATTGAACCGTGTACGTTAAAAAAGAAAGGGGTACCAAAGCAACCCGCGGACGTAGAATGTGGACGCACACCTCTAGTCCCCGTTCAAACGTCAGCAGATGCACGATTAAGCATAGGCCGTAGTAAACTTGTGACACTCAAACTACCTTTGGTGCTCTAAGTAGAACACAGGTTTATTGAGAAGATGACAATCACGATGCTAAAACGGCGGAGGCAGTGCTGCAATTAAGAGGGATGCAAGGCATCCGACCCAGGAGGTGGGGGAGGGGGGGGGGGGAAGAGCAAATTCAGCAAGACATGGGCCCAATATATGTTCCATGAAAATAAATTATGAACTAAGTTACAACCTTGATCCCAAAATTATTTCGTCGTGGGGGGGGGGGGGTGAGCGAAAAACTAATTACGGCCCTGGACAAAGTAGAATCCTTTGGTTGTAAATAAATACAGATTGCAAATCTGTATCCGTTACCTTCTCATCTTAAACGTGAAATTATCTGAGTGGGAATTAGACCCTCGACACGGCTATATCAGTATGGCTTAGCTGTAGGACTTAGCCTTTGGTCATAACGGTCGACGGTTCAATTCCCGCTCAGACTGACGTATAAATTCAGAAGGCAATGGAAATAGGTTTACATTTGTATTTATTTATCCCTTTTTGAGCCCATTTGTCTTTCCATCGTGTTTATTACTTCTTCCGTTGTCAACAATAATGAAACCAATCTTTCGTATGCGTAATTCGGGAAAAGGTAGGTTCTTAAAAATCAATGGTTTACTGAAACAAAACTTGATTGAAAGTTAACTTTAATTGAAACAAACTAAAGTAGCGCACAAAAACGCTAAAAAGTAGAAAGCAGAATGTAAGGCCATATTGGGGAGGGGGGGGGGGGAAGAAGACCCATAACATCAATGAAAACCCATTCATTGTAGTACTAACACAAATTACAAGCGACGCCTGGTTTCTGCTGTTCGGTTCGGGTATTAAGTTTATTAAAGAAAGAAATAAAAACCAACAATGCTATAAATTTTAGTATAAAACAAAAGCTGTAAACACGCAAGAATTATTAAGACACTAAATCGCTACTAAACACGCTTTCTTTCCAACTTTAAAAAAATCAAAGACTAGCCCTAGCGAATGTTATAGCCCACTAATACCTTAAAAAAAAGGGTGTACAGCCGATCATTGGTGACACCTAATAAGAGTCCTTTTTACAAAAAAGAGGGAGGGGAGGAGGAGCTGGTTTATCAGTTGGAAGCCTGTTTATCACAAGATCACAGCGGTCGTTCCCAAAATTTGCCGCCATAAAAACGCAGTCTCAGCAAGACCACTGTCTCCTTTATTTTTTTTTTAATAAGCAAGTACCTCGCCGACGCCTTATAACACAACCCGATCAAGACTTTAAAAAAAAAAAAAGGGAACCTATTGTTCAACTTTTCAAAAGTAGTAGGCTATCTGCTGTGGCGTACAAGATTCTTGCTTCTCGGACCACGTTCAGAAGACGACGGATTGTCTACCCCCGGATACAACAGGTTTGAACCAGACCATTTTTTTGGAGAGGGGAAATAAAAAACCAAGCAGACAAAAATTCCCCCTTAGAATTTGACCACCATGAGGCAGAGAGAGAGAGAGAGAAAAAAAAATAACTAAGGAAAATTTGTGCAGTCTATTCAGTTAACGATGAATAAATTGTTGTTGTCGATATAAAATACTTTGACAAGTATGTTGCTTCAGGTAACTCAAGGTATTTTTTTTTCAACAGAGGTTAGGTTCTGGCCGATATTAACACCGGCAGCGACTCGGTATAAGGAGGCCTTTTGGTATTATGCTAGGTATAAGGCGTTTTGGTCAAGCGCCACACTGTTAACAGCTTCAAAACTCGAATTTTCATAACATTGGCACCACACGAGATAAAAACATGCCGTTTGCAAAATTTTGAAAAAATACTCGAGCAGCATCTTCCTGGCTTGCCTATAACTGTATTGTGTGCGCGGTTTATCTTGAGTCCTGCAGGTATTTTATGAGCAGCTACGATTTCCTGGAAGGGGTGGCATTAATCGCCGGCCGCCATTGTTTTTGTAACCATCTCGGATATCAACAAGGCACTCTGCTACCAAAAACATATAATTGATTATCTGTGTCGTTCTGGGGCGAACCCAAGATAGGCCGCGGACACTAGGTCTATAGGCCAATTTTTAAAATTATTAATGTAAACAAAATTAGTCTAAATACAACTACCAAATACAACTAAAGAATCAAATTCAATTTTATATAGCTGCAGTGAATCAAACAGGTATCGGAATATCGGTTCGTCATCGGATCAAAGTGGTATCATTCAATTCTTATCAGATGCTTTGGTTGCTATAGCCAAAGTTATTGCAACAGCCAAAGCATAATAATACTGAAAAATTCGGTCATTATAGAGTTTTGGAGTAAGGGGTCGTTGCACTAAAATATCGTTAGTAAAATATGTAAAAAAAAATTAGAAAACTGTCACGTCCATCCTCATAAAAAAAACTAAAAAACCGTTCTAAAACTTCGTCACTTTAAGTGTACAGTTTAATTGCCATCTCAAGCCAAACAGGATTACCATATAGGAGCACTGGCGTAAACCAAAATAAAACTTCGACGGTTGCCCAGGCTTGAACCAGCATCGTAACCTCCCCATATGTTTACACAAACGCATTTGCCAACTGAGCCATCACATTAAAATCAAGCCTTTCTAACATTCGTTATAGTCACGGATGCATTTTGTAGCAGCCTACAAAAATTCGCTAAGTCAGGAGTTAAAATCCGTCATACATTGCAATTCATCATTAAGTCATTTATGTGAACATATTCGTGACTACTTATTTTCACCACAAAGTAGGCCTATTTTGATAACCCAGAGTTTTCTGCCAACAATTGTTACCGATATTACGTAAACGACATTGCCGTTCACGCTGCCTACCGCTTGCCCTGTTTCAGTGCCACCGTGCCAAGAATGAGCATGCTCGCCCTATTTCATTGCTGCCGTGCAAAGAATGACTACGTTCGCCCTTATACTGCTACCGTGAAAAGAATATGCATGCTCGCTTTATCGCTCTATTTTACTGGATTTGGATTGGTTGTCACAATGACTGCCAATCTTCTTCCACACATAACAATAATAATAATATATATATGTAGAACCGTGGAGGACTGTTTGTCAGATGTGTGACATTAGGGAGTTCAGTGTGCTCAGATGCATACTGGCCCTACTTTAAGGATGGGTCCCTGTACCCCGGTACTACTGATTCGCAAAGGCAAACAAGGATTCTAACAAAAAAAAACTGCAAAAGACTACAAAATTTCACAAACCAGGGATAAAAAGCAAACTAAAATAAATAAATACGATATTTTCCTTCACTTTTTCAAAATCCTCCAAATTTTACTTTACTGACGTCTCCGAAATTGCAACTAACTACAAACCACGGGACAAACAAGAAAGTAGTTTGAAAACACCTTTACCTTGTCAATTTTTTTTTCAAATTTTAGCTCAAGATTTTTCAAACAGTTTAAAAACTTCCTTATAATGCTGGACAAAATGCACATTACATCACCATTACATATGAGCAAAATTCATACAAAATGGAAATATGTTAGGATCAGAATGAAATTTTTAAGACACTACCCTCCGTCAACTTTAATTTTCGAATTAAGCATTGTGAGTTTGCAAGCTTTCCGCATACCTAAAAATAACACTAAAAATAAGACTAAAATACATTGTTTTACATTGTGTTTAAGTGCCAAATAAAAGAGATTTTATCTCAGCCAAGAAGACCAATTCTGATTGGTTAAATGCCATATTCTACGAGCGAATCCTCGCTCTCTCACGCATGCCGTAGGCTACAGAGCACTTAAGGAACGACCACAAAAAAAAAAAAAACTAATAAAGCCACCTCCATATTGGAATTGCCTACTATTAGCCTACCGCTAGCTCCGTATGAAAATAATACAACCACCAGTATCAGTGATGCATGCAAGAATTATGTTGGGGGGAGGGGGGAGGGCGCAAAAAAGATTTTAAAATGGGGTTTAGAATAATCAGTTAAAGGGAGGGGGTCTAAGGAGGAGGAGAGGACTTTAACTTCCACGGTGCCTTTCAAACAAAACATGGTGTCTACTGACTTTTTCAGGATTATCACGACTGAAATTCACAAAAATCATGACCTTGCGTACAACAAAGTGCTGCAGAACTAAAATAAGTACAAATACAACAAACTCTCGTCAGAGCAGAAAAAATTCCGAACAGTCCCTCACTTGGGGGAAGAGATTCTTCAGTTGTTCTCCATCCAGTCGTCGTTCGAAAGTTTAATTTGAAAAAAAAAAAATCATGGCTCATTTGAAAATAATCATGACTAAAAAAAGTCTGACTTCTTCGGGAATATCAGGAATACGCGTTTATTTTAAAAGCCCCGTTAAGAAAAAAACCCTTTTCCACCCAAGTTTTACCAAATCTTCCCTTGCGCGCCACTGACAAGGTTGAAAACACTTTAGGAATTCCTACCACTGTTGGATTTTATAAAAAATTAAAAAATGCTGATGTAACTGAAGCAATTCTAATAAACTAGCACATTTTCAGTCGAGATAGTCATCTACACCTGTGGTTTATTTTATGTTCGTTTAAGTTGTGTTCATAACTTACATGTTACCTAGCAACAGCACAGTACAAGCCCTAATCAACAGAATCCTCAAACACTGAAGGCTATACTCTCCCTGCACACAAGTTGGGGTGGGGGACCACTGTTGGAAAATCTCACGAAATTGTTTGTGGAATATTCATAAGAACGATTAAAATATTGAAATTTGTTATGGAACTTGTTTTTCTGGTTTAGGTACATACTGCAAAGACTTTTTATATTTTCTTAGGTGCTTTTCCACCCATTTCAGCATTTACCTCTGTAGCAGTGTGTTACAACACATTTTGACTTCTGTTTCGAAGAGCCTGCTAACAGTAAGTGAAATGGGAAAGTGGAATTTTGAAGAAATCAACTTAATCAAATTAATAAGAAGTTTTAATATTTTAGCATTGAAAAAAGCTAAGCAGCCTAAAGACTAAAGTTTTTAATATTGTAACGAATTTTAAAAATTTCACGACCATGTGCAAAGTTTCAGTAAAATAAATTTTACCTATTTTCTTGGTTTTAAAAAAAAAAAAAATTGAATTAACGGTGCAATAATAATTGATTTGTGAATAACAATAGCAGGCTTTTATTCACGAGTGCAATTACATCCTACTAAGCATTACCTACACGCTTGACAGTGTTGCCAATATATGCATTGACAGTGCATTTAGCTCATCATTACTTATTTAGAAATTCCTCCACACTTTAAAAAAAAATTGACGAAGTACAAAAAGTCCACAGCATTATTTTTTCATAGGCCCACACAACATGGATGCTGAAATTGACAGCTCGTGTTTCGACGCATGTCTTTAGCGAAATCAACATGGCGGCGCCTAAAACATGATTAAGCCCCTTTCATTTGCATTGTTACTTTTACGTGGAAACTAATAGGCATAAAAAAATCATACGCTTCCAAGCAACTGAAAAAAATCTTGTCATTATCCAAATACGTTTAGTTTGTTAAACTACACGTAGTAGGCCATATCTTAGTTATGGTACAGTAGTAGGCTACTGCTTAAAAGACTCAACTGATTTAATAAAAATTGACGTTCGTGTAGATAGACCTATTCGATTATATTGAAGTTCGTGTAAACAGTAAATTCAATACACGAACGCAAAGCATGCAACAGGCATCCAGAGCTGAGAGTTCTTACGATGGAACCGTGTTCAGTGACAACTGGGGAAAGTGGGTGGGGCTAACGTGAAGAAGTTTTCTAGTTGAATTGCTGTCAAAGCACGATTGCAGCAAATGTAGGGTTTTTTAAAAACTCGATTTAAAACGGGAATTGCCGAAGTAAAATTCGCATAAACAAAACACACACAGAAAAAAAAATTACGAAATAAGCACAACTATCCATGTGGCCCACAATAACAAGTTTCACGACGCAAATAAAAACAGCCTAGACACAAAATAAAAGGCCCTCAAACTACTTAAGATTAAAATGGCCTGTTCGTTCGCAAAAGTATTAAGTAAAAGAACGGTACTACTACACTTCCAGATACTGACGCACTTTTCAACAGATGTTGTTTACATATTGATCCAGGCATGTCTTACCTCTCATGGTCGTCCTGGTCAGACAGAGTGCAGTCCACGAGTGGGCACGAAGAGTGTCCGCGTGTCCAGCGGAATGCCAGCATCGGTCGGCCAGCGATGCGGCCACAAGGCCCCGGCCCTCGCAACGCCGACGTTGCGTCGATGTCCGGCGGCCGACCAGCACGGTTGTAGCTGTAGCTGTGGCGGCAGGAGAGGCAGCATCGGGGTGGTCACCCAGGGTCGTGCACGTAGAAGAGGCGGGGACAGTCGCAACAGAAGACGTGCTCGTGCTGTTACTGAGACACGTTGCGTTTCCATGGGCCGCCGTTGCCGCCACTGTCCCACCGGCATTCCCCGACGGTTGACCGCGTGTCGACTCCGTCCCGCCGCGAACCAGGCAGCAGCAACGTCGGCCAAACGAGGGGGAAAACGTCGGCCAACAACAACTCGGCGTCCGTCTATCCCAATGACTCGTCCGTATTGTAGAGGAGTGGGTGAGTGAGGAGCACCGACGCTTGCACGAGGCGAGTTACGAGTCAAGCCTACGTCTGTGTCCCCGCAGGGCCAAGTTCACTCCCTAGCAGAAGGGTGTCCCACGCAACAGCTACATCGTCTGGTCGGGCTCGGCTCGTCTGGCCAAAAAGGTATCCGCCCCCCTGCAGTCCACCCCTCAGGCAACAACCACACGTTGTTTCTTCTGGCCAGACAGAGGGTCACTCCGCCTTGAGCACACAGGCATAAAAAAAAAAGAGAGAAAAAAGGCTCCCTCATGGTGCGCGCAGTCAAAAGGGTTGTGCTTTGGTTGGTCCGACTGTCTTGCAGACAGACTTTGACTTGGGGGCCAGACAGGGTCAATTCGGGCATCTTCAACCAATCAGGCCTCTCCCGGCCACAGGATGCGACCGTCTCAAACTTTAGCCAATAAGAAAGCAGTCTTGCCCGCCTTCGTTTTTCTATACACTACCTCCTTGTATTACAATCCCCCCCCCCCCCCACCTCCCCACCGTCTCGGGCTCCTCCCCAATCCCCTTTCCCTACTTATTCTGCACCTTACCGCTCCTACCGATTCTGTCCCGACACCGTCTAACCCTTCCGGGCTCAAACCAAATAGGCCTTCAATATGTCACACCCAAAAACTTAGACCGCAGGTGCGCTATGCTACGCGACACGACACGACACACCGACAGACGCACACACATTCCATGACACACGGGTGGGACGAAACTGCGTAGGTGGGGTGGGTCGGCCGAAGAAGAGGCTAGTGGACACACCTGTCCAACTTCAACGTGACATTTTCTGGCCGAAGAAGGGGTGTGCATTATTTAAGTTTGTTTTTTTTGTTGTTGATGTTATTACTATTATTATTATTTTTTTTTTCAAAATCAGAACTTGTCCTAAAATGAAGGGTTGCATCGTCATCGTCATCAGTATGCGTTTTAATATACCCACGCTAGACCTTCAGGCAAGATGAAAGAAATTAGGAACACGTCTCGTGATTTACCTGATAGGCCTACTGTGTCTTTGGAAAAGTAGAGTTTTCTATCTTTTCTGAAACTACTCACTCTACTCACTCATTCGCAGGGCTTGCCCCTCTCCTTACTGACCACTTTTCTCTTTTTAAACGCTTAGCAAGATTCAAAATGAAGCCGGTTCCGGCCGGTTATCTATGTACGAATACATTAGCCTACCAACTCTCAAGAGCACGGAGGTTCTTGGGCCCCCACGAGAGGAGCATTAGGAATGAAAACTAAAAACAATTAACAGCAAAATTATTTGCTGTACAAAAATAACAAACTCAACCACTATTTTTCGTTGCGCACAAAAAGCTTCACAAAGATTCCTTGGACAGAACCATAGGGGAAGGGGAGTATTTTTCCTGCCGTTCTAGATAAATGCCCTTTTGTTTGCAAAATTTTACAAAAATGTTCACCGGGGGTACTTTTTGATACCATTCATTCAACCTTGCGTGGCCTATGCGTTTAGAAATATCCATTTCCAAAACATACCGTGTTCTTTTTACTAAAAGGTTGCCCTTGCCCTTGCGGAAGTGTGCGCACATTACCAGATAGAACCCTCCCTTTGAGTTCCCACCATCTTTACTATTTAAACTGGAAGGGAATTAAATAAGCTCGATAAGTGTTAACAGATGCAAACTTATTTACGTTGGACTTAAATGTCAGACTTCCTGAACAGGGAATTGAACCCACGAAAAATGACAAGAAAAAAGAAATCCCAAACAATCCCAAAGAAGTCCCGTCCCCGGGACCCTGAGCAATGCGAGCAATCATAGACCAAATGTTAGAGCCTGTGACAAGAACCAAGGGGAACAGAAGAAAGTTGTGCTCCTCCAAGTAGGGGGATCTCTTTTCTTTGATTCCCCTTGCAAAATAAGAGAAATGTATATAAACTTAAATGTACCGTAACGAAATCGTTAGACGTCTTTCCAACGATTACACCGAACGTCACACATTTTTTTTTTAGAAGTTATCAGAAGTATATGAATTTTACCTAAACGACATTATTTCCGTGTCTCATGCTCCGCCTAAAAGCCAACAACAAGCGAAACCAGAACTATTATAGGCACAGCATTATCTTCAAGTCTTTAAGAGGCAACAGGCCTAAAAAAAACTTTTAAAAATGTATCATCCAGGACAAGAACTAGAAGATAGGCCAGTCCAGTTGTGTACACAAAATGTGTAAACTGTGTAACTACTTCTTCCAAATAGAAACAATTTTATAAATGCTTTTTAACCTGTAGGCCTAAATATCACAGTTTGCAACATAAGGTGGTCCAAAAATGTTTAAGCGTCATGAATGTTACAAATTTAGCAATAAAAAAATGAGAAATCGGCGTACAGTTAATGAAATACATAGCCTTCACAAATACTACGGCTTTATTACAAGTATGGATTGACTGCCTTATCATATTATGGTCATCACGTTGCTAACGTCTGACGGAAGCAGTTTATATTATCAGAGCTGCGTAATTAAGAGTTGCGTAAACTGCCCCCCCCCCCCCGGGGAAGAACAATAAAAAAAACTGATAAATAAACGTGGAAGCGGCACGTAGACAGAAAACAATTTGATACGAAGCGACGCGTTACTACTGGCTTACAAGGTCAATTTTGCTGCAATCTTATGGTTGGTGTTGCTTATGGACTGATTTTGACGCCTTTCTTACACCATCCCGCGTGGCGTTGCAGCCATGAGTAGCCCGTCATGTCACATCACACCGGCTACCAAAACTAGCCCGTAAACGCAACACCATCCATATGATTGCAGCAATTTATTTTGACTTGGTAGTCACGTAGTAACGTGTTAAAAGACGGAAAGCCAAAGGCTCAACAAGAGTTAAATAAATACAGATAAATACACGTGTTAAACGAAATACCTATGAACGTTTCCTTTGGCCGTGTCAGTATGGCTCAGCGGTAGGACCTCGGCCTTTGGTTTCAATGGTCGTGGGTTCGATTCCCCGCTCAGGCAGTCCGACATATAAGTCCAAAAGGCAACGTAAATAGGTTTGCATCTGTAATGAGTAACGTGTTGCTTCGTATCAAATTGTCTTCTGTCTGGTTAAGGCTTAGTGTCCGTTTTTACTTTTGCGGAAAAAGTACGGTACGCCTACGTTAAAAATTACGTTGTGTCGCCTTTTGCCTAATAATGTGTGAAAGTATTTCTTATGCTGCGCAGCCGATAGTTTAAGTTGTGTCAATTCGTAAAAACAAGCGTTTTAAAACGAACAAAAAAAGAGGAAGGCATTTTGTTTCTCGAGCCAAGGTCGACTGGAGTAGCAATTGCGTGTCTTGCATCCTGACTCCACGTCAGTTTTCGTACGTGCCGTGAAGTTAAAGCCTCTTACTTTGATAAAATAAGATTTTGGCGATATTAAATCAACTCGCCTGGAGCAAGGAGCTGAAACCTGCTGGTTCTCTCTCAGAGGGCCTTGTGCAAACAGTGCAATACAAAGCGAGAGTTACAACATGGCGACTCCCATGGCATTTACTAGCTCCTGATAAATAAAAGTAAATGTTTTGGAAAAACTGAAACTACTAAAACTGCAGATCCTATTATGCAGTAACGCAATTTACTACAGTTAATAGTTCGGGTATACAGTAGTTACTATTACCATTATTAAGGAGATTTGACAGATTGAGCCATTAAAAGTTAATTAAATGGTTCTCAGGAGTAATACTAAAAAAAAAAACTGATGCAGGCGTGTGGCTTTTTATTTTTATTCGCAATTTTTCAGATGCAGGCGATGGTATTTTTTTTTACCAAACGAAAAGACATTTTGTTTTGAAGTAGCCTTCAATATGTACATTGATATCCGTGAGAAATAAGTAGTTAACTGGCGATAATTGCTCGTTTCCGAGAAAGGGGCAGTCCGATATCGAGAGGGAGGGGAAATTCCTCCCCGTTTCAAGAAAACG
Organism: Lithobius niger; assembly: GCA_023313725.1. Lineage (NCBI taxonomy): Eukaryota > Metazoa > Arthropoda > Chilopoda > Lithobiomorpha > Lithobiidae > Lithobius > Lithobius niger. The sequence continues at coordinate 30,972 of JAHWFP010078264.1, forward strand.
AGCAGTTATCACCGGTTAACCAACTATTTCTCACGCATATGTGTTTTAATGGTAAGGTGTGACGTCAAGTTAACTTATCAACTAATTTGAGTTTAAAATAAATTTTATTTGCAAATTTTATTTGTGATTATAATGATTTTAAGAATATTTACGTATGACTGATGTAAATAAGTTCCGTTTCAGTACGGAAATTACATGTTTTTTTTTTCCGTATTGGCACGAACAATGCCGCCTGTCGCAAATGTGTCTGTTTACGCTAGTTTTGCAATGGGTTGTGTTGGTTGAATTTGTGTGGTGCAGTTATGAAAAGTGGGTCATGATTTGTCAAACAGTGGAGCTGTCACATTGTGGCGCAGGGATTGTGTACACCCCGTAAAAAGTGTTGGGTTATTAAAAATAACCCACTGTGACGTGTGGGAGTTTGCAGATTACCGTATATATCGACTACACTTTTACCATGGGGATGCTTTAGCGTGACGTCACCACCGTGCATTAATATATGTTTTAATACCAGGTTCCACCACGTTCACAGCGCAAATGTTGCACACTGGATCTTTGCACACTGGATCACACTGGATCTGGTCTCTTTTTATATCTGAATCCTTAGTTGTGACATGCATCCGAACAGCTTCCAGATTCATTTCGCGGCTATCATGTGAATGTAACTTGGGATAATAAGGTCATTGGATCCAGGAAATGTTCGGTAATAGCACTGACGCGTGGACAGTGGCTTAAAAAAAACGTTCCATGCACTAAGCAAAAGCCCATGCGTGTGCTCTTGAAAACCTCTTAATTAAGTTTTAGTGGCCTAAAGTCGAGTTACGTACTTATGTTTATCAAAATTCTGCACTCTCTCTCAGAGGTACTTTAGAATATTTTTTAAATAAACGACAATTGTCGCGACTCGAGTGATATGAGCTAAGACAACATATTTCAACTTTCAGGGAGACTCACGCACTTGAACGAAACGAACCACAGTACTAGCTTTGCAACACTCAGAGCTAAACCATGCGCAATGGCTGTTTGCCGTGACGTCACCATGAGTTAGCCAATGACGAACGAGAATAACGGCTGTTTGGTCGTCTGATTGGACTAGCCCAGTCACGTGATATGCACATCACAGCAAACAGCCATGGCGTGTGGTATAGGAAGGAACAGGTCACTACTATAGTGGTTTGTTTTTTAAATGCGATCACTGAAAGTTAGTTTTTATTTTTGCTGAAATGATCATACTTGGTCCCTATTTAAAAAAAAAACCTAACAAAAAGTTTTCATTACCGAGTACTTGGCCCATTTAACCCAGTCAAGTTTCCACGCACATTTCTGGTAAGTCGTATTTCCGTGGGAACATACTACTACAAGGCCTTCCTCCGAGTAGGGAACTTGCGAGCTGAACTTGGGATCAAATGAATAGGCTGAGCATTTATATTTTATTTATTTTTATTTGTTTATCAATGAATCCAATTATCCAGCGCTGACCAATGTATAGAAAATAGCAACTCAAGTTACTCGGTCTGTACATTACAGCGAAATAGCAATGTGTGTGTAGCCTAAATGATTGTGTCTGATTTTGGGGCAAATTTACAAAAAAAATTGGTACTGCATTGACATTTACGATACTTTACGTTTAGGATGAATTAAATGGAATAAAAAGGCCTATGAAAAAAAAAAGTCCTTGGCCCGCTGTGTTTCCAGATTTGCCTTCAGCCACCCCCATCTCCCCCAACCAGACAATTCAGTCCTGACGCCGTCACTGATAACAAGAAATGCAGGGCTTTTATTTATAAAATTCGTTATTTCTTCAGTTTATTTGTAAGTCTCACAAGTTAAAGTCTCGCAACGACATACACTACTGGGACAGGGTCTTAAAATAGCACAACGGAACTTCAAGCTTCACCAGCTTAAAATTCACCAAGTGCGTTTATCCCCCTTCACCAGACTTCTCCCCCGTCCCTCATCAGAAGCGGCGACTCGGAATTTAAACTCCCGTCTAAAACGGCTGGTTTCTCTAAATTCTGTAACCAACCATTTTTTTGTGAGTCCCGACCCGTCACAGCACGCTTTCTACTCTCTCCGACCCCCTCCCCCTCCTCCACCCCACCACGACCCGGCTCGTACAGTTCCTTCACTCTGCTAGACAAAACGACCTCGAGACGCGGGACAGAGATGTAGGGGGAGGGGGTTGGTTAGAGGAGTTGGGGGGGGGGAATAATATCCGGAATTGGGGGGGGGGGAGGGAATTGGGCGTCAGGTCGTACTAGTGAGCGGAGGGTGCTGGTCTCTCCATCAACCTGGGGTTGACTCCTATAAGAAAACAACTGTTTAAGAGTGACATCACCACCCCGACTGGACGTTCGGGCCGGCTCTTGACCAGGGAAGATAGGTGCCCGTTGACCAGTGACAGGTTTACCTGTCCCATGGCCAAGGGTCACCTGTTAGCCGGCTAGCCCAGCTTTAAATGGTTGGCTCACAACAACAAACACACACGTGACACACACACACACACAAATCGTGGTTCTAGGCCTGAACTTGCACGTGCAAACCAACTTTACAATCTAATGAATGTCGTTTAGATTGGAGTTGTTGATGCCGTCAAAGAGATGGCGAGTGGGGGAAAAAGTAGGGGAGGGAGGAGAGAGAGGAAATCAAAATACCCATAATCGTTTCAATATATAAAAAAAATCTTTATACCACTGAGAAATATTAAAGAAAAAATACCCCGTTCCAAATTGTCTGTTTACGATATCGTGAAGTAAATGCTGCTGAAGAATATTAAGCCATATTAACGATGATTTTTTAAAATCTTAAAATCAGTTATTTCGGACCTTACACGTCATATTGCGATAATTATAGTGTTCGTGAGTGTGCGTGAAGATGAATTGGCTCAATTTGTAACCATAACAAACAGAGGAAGGACAAACCCGGGGATTCAAATCGACGAACCTCCCAATATGGAAGGCTGAGAGAATGACCAGATTAGCTGGTAGTTTAGGCTGATATTTATTCAGTGACCAAATAATTGTACACATTGTGGGGAGGAAGGTTTATACTTAACAGTCTGCAAACTGTATAAAACAGGGTTCACACACATAAACCGTTTTTAATAATCGAACGACTCTCTCAGGTTTCCCCGGCAAAAAAAATGAATTTAACCCCGACATTTTCTAACAAAACAAAAAAACAACAGGTTGTACTTACTGTAATGGGGTTATCTTATATTGACGTTTCTTCAGCTCGGCATCTTCTTGCTGTAATACTTTATTTTTCTTTGCACAATGGACAGAATTATCAAAATTACTTAATAAATTCCAGTTTTTTATTGCTAGCGTGTCGTTTTGATACGAGTAGCCTACAAGTATTAGGATGTCACTGTTGGAGCCACTGTTTTCGTTTATTTCTACAAACTTATTACGTAACAAAAAAAATTATAAGGAAAAAAAATGAACTTTGCTGCCGCCAAAGAATATTTTCTGACGCACACCTCCGATTAAACATTACCATGAAAAATCAAGGAAACCACTTTGCAGAATAAACGCAGTCGGATGATAAACTATTTTCATTTATTTATTATAATTTACATCCTTTTATTGAATTTAATAATTCGGGTACAAAATCACTATTACAGTAATTAATCGAATTTCATCAATCATACTGCATTTACCAACTTGAAGGCCGGCCACTTCAAGGCTCTGGCAACGAAAATTTTCATTATGAAGCATTTTCTCAGCCTTTAATTTTGGTTTTTCATGTTTAAGGCGTTTCAGGGAATTAAAAAGGGCTGCCCACGAACCCCGCATTCAACCAAAAACCTTCATCCAGCCATTGCAAAAGACTTCCCAAATCTTACAAAAAAGCGCCCCTTAGTGAACTGAGCAACCCCCTTATGACCAATACCCCTCCCTTTCAGTACATACACTTCCACGTTCGGCTACATCAAGAACGGACAGACACACAGTCGTTGGTTTAGCACAGGTTTCCCCGTCTATATCTTTCGAACGTTCAGGTCTGTCAACATGTCAAAGGGGCCCAACAAGTGCCCGGCGTCCACGAACGAAAGAAGGGGAAGAGGAAGGACCACAAGAGACATGCCGAGGGTACATTTTTTAAAGGCCTTGAGTCTTCCACCTCTCTCCTCCATCCATTCCCCCATCTCCCCCTCCCTCTGGCTACAAAAGTCTTTTTTACCATTTTTTTTCCGGCTTGGTTTTTTTTTTAAGGGGTCGGTCATGAGACGCTGTCACAGGAGGGACTGGTCTACCTGACCCTCCGGGACCCAAGACTCGAAATTGGCTGCGCAGAAGCACTTTTACGTGGCCCGCGCGCTGCATGATGGCGAATTCCAGGGCCAGTGCGATGGAGGATAGCTACCCATGACCCCAACTCGCCCATCCCTATAATAATCACAGTCATCAGTGACGGACTGCAGTCTAGACACGTCCACTGGACAGTCAACGGACCGCCCTGACCGGCGTCCACGGGCTTTCTACTTGCCTTTTTCCAGCCTGGCTATTATAGCTTGGCATGTAATGATAATCCGTGCGGCCACAATCTGTTTTTTTTTTCTCCTTCATTTCTTGCAGCGGATCCAAAAATCACCGTCCCGTCCAGTCTACCTACGTGATATCATAAAGACCCTTTTCTTTAATCGCACACCACGTAGGCTACATGCGATTCTCAAACCGGCTTTTCGCAATATTTGAGATTTCGTGCGGCAAGCGTGACTATGGAGTAGTGGCCAGACTTGCAAAATCGTTGCCGTAGTAACGCGACAATGAGCCAAATATGAGTTGGCCCGTTTTGATGTCGGACCTCGCCTGTTTGATATTGCAAATCCCTTGACCCCTCTAGGTCGCAATTCAGCTGGACCGTGGGAAGGGAAACTGGGTTTTACAGATATTTGAAGGCTGGATCTGTTGCCACTTACGAAACAGTAATAAATAAGTTTTGTAATTCGTAAAACGTCCCAACGTCTATGAAAAGTATGGGGAAGGCTTCAAATTCCGAATGTTGGTGTTTTACCAAAATCGCAACTGAATAAAAAATATGGGAAATAAATAAATAATTCGTTTCTATGGATTTGCTTTTGAGGATAATAAATAATAACTACTAGTCATGAAAAAAGAAAATAAAGGAAAAATGGTGCCACATCCAGGCTCATGGTCACTGGTCAGTGACGCTGCTGAAAGTGAAAGTAGGAGCTAGTTGGAAGCTAGGTATAATACTAATAGCACCCTCTCTTATCCGGTTTTAATATAGCTATATAGGCCTTAGTCCTAAAGCGAATGAAAAGGCGACATAGCCTTTGCAAGCGGAGCAGTGGTTGGCCCTACTTAGTTGCGTAATTTTGGAACAACAATTCCATGCTAAAACCAATATTGTCTTTTCAAGCGTTGCGTCTTCCATTACTTTTGCAACGGATCGGTAAAGTGGAGATGTACGACATCTGTACAGTCTGCACAAAATATCAACAATGAACTTAAATAAGTTGTAGCAACGAACTCGAACCAGGCATACATAGGTAGGCGTTAGTGAAAATAGAAATGTACCTACAACAAAAGCATATCAAACCTATGAATGCTAAATCACAAATTCCCTTTGTTCTCATTAATGGAAAGAAACATTATTAAAAAAAAAAAAAAATAAGGCACCTGTTCCGTGCAAATAAGACTTCGTTTCGATGGCTTAAGTTTAGTTTAGTGCACAAGTTTGTTTTGACCGTAACCTTAGTAGTATTTGACTGATTCGCCCTATGCGAAAAAAAGAGAAAAAACGGCTGCTTTAACTAGTGTTGCTCAAGATTGATAGTGTACTTGGATCCCGCAAAAAAGGAAATCCCACACCACGATGACCACACTGGGGGAGGTAAAACTCAAAACAGTAACTTCTGAATGTACTTTTACACAAGTTTTAATGATTTTGTTTTGTATGGTAGCCAACACGCCACATGCGAGCAATAACTCTTATGGGGTGAGGGCACATACAGTATTTTGTAGGCCTACTTTTGTCAGGCTCAATACACCCATTAACTCAATCACTCTTCGTTCTTCACAAACTCCTGACGACATTTACACTTCAGTTTTTTTTTAAGTACCTTATAAACCATTGTGACTCTGGTTAATCGTGTGACGGTTATCGCAACAAAGTCACAGCACACCAGCAGCACACACAAACTTTCTTTGCCGTTGCCCGGTTTCTTTTAACACCCACCCACACCCAGTCTACGTAATTATCTCCTAAATCCATCGTCTGTGAAAATCTCTGGACTCTTTTGCGGACCGTATTGTAAGACTCAAATTGTAGCCTCGCTCGTCAGGGTCGCTGCGTCATGCCGTGGCCAAGCTCTTTCTCTCCGCCCCGCCCCCCCCCCCTCTCGCCCCATACGAACTCACCTCCCCCGCATCCCAAACCTCAGAGGGGCTCAGCTGGCCAGAAGGGATCGCCAGAGGGGTCAAGCTAAAGGTCACGCGCATGATCCATCAATGTTAGGATGAAAATTTCTCCTGGAGGCCAGAGACGGAAGAAGAAGAAAGAGAAAAAAAGAAAAAAAACAGGGGAAAAAAAAACTCCAGTACACATAGAACGTGGGCTTCCTTTCGTTTTAGCACGCACTGGTCACTTCCAGACAGACCAATTCCCAAAAGTTGCCATCTCATCGGACGAGTTGGGATGACCCGAGAATCACGCGAAAAGGAACGCAACCAACCTCTCACGTATAGGTATAGATCCTTAGCCGAGAAGGTGAAGCTATATAGGCCTACACCAACGGTTAAAGACTCGGGAAATAGTTAATGACTTAAAAATGTGTTTACATAATAGGTTAATAATTACCATATCGACCTTTTATTACATAAACTACCTCCTATTAAATAAATACGGATTCAAACCTATTTACGTTTCCTTTTCGGCTTATATTTCAGACTACCTGAGCGGGGAATCGAACCCACGACCTTTGAAATCAAAAGCCGAGGTCCTACAGCTGAGCCATACTGACATGGCCTAATCAGTATGACACATGGCCGTGTCAGTATGGCTTAGCGGTAGGACCTCGGCCTATGGTTTCAAAAGGTCCTGAGTTCGATTACCCCGCTCAGGCAGTCTGACATATAAGTCCAAAAGGCAACGTAAATAGGTTTGCATCCGTATTTATTTAACCCATCTTGAGCCATTGGCTTTCCTTCCTGTGTTACCTCGTATTACTCCTTATAGCTTTAGATACAGGAGCAGAGTACAGACCTGAGGATATTTACGGCTGTCTGCATTCACTCTAAAATTCTACAGGGCCGTAGCCATGCCACAGCATTCACACAAACCACTGTTGGTAACAAGTCAGGTAACGGCAAGTTAACCCTTTGAGTCACACATTATGCGTTGTGATTTTTTTCAATAGGCCGGTCGCGGGATTCGAACCGGCATTCACTTGGTTTTGGAGACGACAACGCTGACCACTGGAATGTTGCTGCTCGCTTTCCTCGGGGTCCTCGTAGCCCCCTCACAAAGCTCGCGGTGCGCGCGGTGGCTCGCCTCGTTCATATCCATTTTTCTGGACGCCGCGGATTATGCCGGGCCAAGAAAAACATTATATAAGGTACGGCGGTCAGCTGCACATTCTGTGCCCTAGTTATTGCTCTCTGAAAACACTAGAACCCTTGGCAGGGTCAGTTTACAATGTGGGTAAAAAAAAAAAATGTTGGCCGCGGCCCTGTGTAACTTCTGTGTAGGCTACTTGAGGATCTGTATAAGCGCATAATGATAAGGTCATGATTTGAAATATTAGGATTAGAAAAAAAAATCTATTGATATGATCTATAATGTCCAAAAGGCAAACATTATCCTTACTACCTCTAGCGTATACATATACCTCGCTTCTTTGGTTAATTAGTGACGACCATATATGAAACCTTGAAAATTTACCAAATATACGTAAGAAAGCAACTTTTCGCTTTAAAATTTATAGTATACTTATTTGACATAAAAGTCACGTTTACAAAACCACCAGCGGTGTGAACTTTCATGTCCAACTCAGCAGGGTCAGCGGCAATGAATATGTTAGCCAACTTGGACCGGCCATAAAGGCTTTTTTCTCGCTGGCTCTCTAATTTATGCAAAAAAAAGTCCACCCGTCACGATTGTCTCTAAAGGTGCACGATTCAAAAACATAATGGATTTTTACAGCTTTTAAACATGAGAAAGAATGCTAAGCTAAAACAAACTTTTGCCACTTTGCCTGAAACAACGGCCAACATAAGGTAATTACATATACACATATACATTTCTTCGCTTAAACGTATGTAGAAATGCTCTTTGTTTGTTTATCCTTGGCGGAGAAAATATCGTAATATACCCTTCCCGTTCACGCAACCAGGGATTTTTTTTTGCCTTCGCACCAACGATTAATATTAATTTTAAATTACTGAAATTTCTCTCCATTTTAGACAGAAACAGATCTCTTAATTTACGTGACTCATTTGTATTTACACGAACCTCTTTATTTCCAAGATGGAAGTCGAGGTGGGCAGAGCTTTTCATGCTTTAATACATAACGCCGACTTTTTTGTGCTTTCAAATAAAAATTATATTTCTTACTCTTCTAATGTAAAGTGGTATTTGGTGAACGTGAACCGTATTTCAACCTTAACGTAGTTTTTACACCAACGAGATAAACGTCTTAGTAAACTTCGCATTTACTGGGCGTCCAGTTCGTAATATGTCTCCATATTAATCATAATGGCAAATTGGAATCTCTATAATAATATCGGAGGCCGGCTAAAAGGAAAAGGAGCGCCTAAAGGAAAACCACTTCTCCCCTCCTCGCGCCCGCATTGAAAATGCACTCTCCCACTCTACCTGCAGCCAAAAAGTAGCCAGGCATGAGTGGTCGATCAATCTGACAAGTCATCGGGAAGAGTGCCTGGAAAATGTCCCGGGAAATGTGACCGGCCCCGTGCATAGCACGGGCTTCCTCTAGCGCTTTCTATAAAAAGCACAAATCGCACAAAGAATTAATATTCCTAAGTTTAACGAGCTGAGTTCTGCCTTCTACAGTAATTGACTTAAGATACCAATTATATTTTTTTTGTGTGTGGAAAGTTACCCCCAAACCGCGCGATTTTTATTATTTTTTAAAATGGTTTCTTTTATCCTTACGTCACCCGGCGTAAAATAATATGTGTGTAGAAAAAGTTGATCTATTTGCAACCTTATCAGTTATTTTAGAAGCAGAACGAAGCCGAGTAAAGAGAGGGGAAAACCAAGGATTCGAACCAGCAAACCATAGACTAAGACAAGACAGTGAGAATGTCTAGAGTAAACCAGAGTAGATGATACTGTGCCGAAGTGGGTTCACACATTTTTCTGGCTTATTTTCAAGTTTTCCAGGTGCCATCTGACTGCCATTCCAAGTGTGAGGCAAGGCAGCCTGATATAGCTATACTTTGTTCCACACTATGTTTTCAGAAAACTGACTGTAAGATGGCCACGTTTCTTCCACTACGAGTGCAAAAAATCCGTAAACATCCCATTCGTAAACTCTAACAGTAACTATGTTTAGTCTACAAGTGTGATATCCACATGTTTTTGCACTCTTAGTCCAAGGAAACCAGTCGTCATCCAGTCAGTTTTCTGAAAACATAATGTGGAACAAAGTATAGCACGATTATCTCGTGAGCAAGAGGTCCCTGGATCGAGCCTGACCTGAGCCACTCCTGGTATTTTCGGGAGGAAAAGAGCTCTGTGATGCTTCGTACTCATGGCGGTTGAGGCATGTGAAACATCTTAGTAATTTCCTATTGGAATTACCTAGCAAAATTGTCCTTCTCACATTCTGGCGCCATGGCTTCGACTGGAAGCGCGACAAACCCTCACAGGAAAAAAAGCCATTTCCTCGTGTTTTTCAAGCAATTTTATAATAATAATAATAATAATAATAATAAAAGTTTGCCTGCAAGTGCAGGCGAGGACACAGAAGGGCATGCCTCTTATACTGGCCCTGGGCGTTAAGTTATATGAAGGATACAGCGAACGAACGTTAGTAGGTGCGTTTTAAAAACTTATTTAGGGGGCAAAAAGCCAGTCGTCGTTTAAAGATTGGTACGGATGGCGCCGACACAACATATTCCGGAAGGGAGTTCCACACGCCGACGACACGAACAGCGAAAAAAGATCTCCGACATTCAGTATAGAACTTTGGCAAGGATAGCTTTAATGAGTGACCACGAGTCTTAAATGGGGTCGCTAAGTCGAAAAAGGGAAGATCGACTGGCAGAAAGCCCTTCAAAATCTGAAATGTCAAAGCTAAGTCTGCCCGCAGACGACGCAGCTCCAATGGCTCAAGTCCTGAAATTTTGAGGCGTTCACCAGCAGGTAAAGATCTCAAACCGGGTAGTTGTCGGGTGAAAGAACGTTGAACCGACTCCAGGACATCAATGTCCTGAAGCAGGTGTGGGGACCACACCGGACTGGCGTATTCCAAAATTGGGCGAACAAAAACGCAGAAAGCGCGAATCTTAATTTCGAGGTGGTTTGAAGTAAAACATTTACGTATTAAGGCAAGTCTACGAAAAGCCAAAGCAGAATTTTTTTGACAGTGTAGGGTCGATTTAAGGTTTGTTGAAAACCAGACCCCAAGGTCGCAGATGTTTGTTACAACGTTTAGGTTGGAATTCGCCATTGAGTAAAGTAGGCCAGGGTTCAGTTCACCAATATGGAATGTACAGCATTTACTCAAGGAAAGGGGCAGTTGCCAAAGGATAGACCAATTATAGATATAGTTTATATCTTCAGATAAGTGGAAACCATCTGTTAAGTTGACAATAGGGGAACCCGCTTTTAGGTCATCCGCAAATTTAAAGTGAAATCTATTGTTATTAGCATGTTCGAAGGAAAGATCATTGAGGAATATGACAAAGAGAATAGGGCCAAGTACAGAACCTTGGGGGACGCCACTAGAAAGCTTACCCCAAGAAGAAAATGAATCATCAATTTTGACACGTTTAGAGCGGTTTGACAGGAAAGCAGTAATCCAAGTAAGCAGTTTACCTCGAACACCAATATTTACAAGTTTTAATAATAATTTAGAATGTATAACTGATTCGAAAGCCTTACAAAAATCGAAATATATAGTATCAAATGGAATACCAATATCTAATGCAGAGGACCAACGGTCCAGACACAGAAGTAATTGGTGTGTAGTAGAACGTTTCGGCAAAAACCCAAATTGGTCCGAGCTAATGAGATTATACTCGGTAAGGAATTTTAATAGAACCACCCGGTTTTGGGATTACATTAACTTACATGCTACCGAGGTCAAAGCAATAGGACGATAATTTGTGGGATCAGAAGGGTTTCCCTTCTTAAAAACCGGTATAACATTTGCCCGATTCCAGCATGATGGAAGTGTGCCGGTTTTGAAAGAGAAGTTAAAAATGAATGTCAGTGGGTCTGCCAGTTCGCTCGCAAGAAGTTTAAAGAAATTGGAAGAAAAGCCGTCTGGTCCCAATGCATTACTAGATTTGAGATTTGCAATAGTGGTGAGGAGGCTTTCCCGGTTGAAGGAAAGCTCAGATATAGTGTTCACGGGTGCAGTTTTGGAAAAAACAATCTCTGATGCTCGATTATGTGAAGTGTTGTCAATTTGGCCATTAGCAATAAAGATTAAATTTAAGAGGTTTGACTTATCAAGGTTGGAGGTAATATAACATCCAGATTTTAAGAGTGGTGGAAAAGTTCTAGAAGTTCGTGTTTTGGTACGGTACAGGCGAAAAAACGAGCCAAGATCACCTTTATCCAGAGTATGGTGTTCACGCCTGGCGTGCCAAGAATTTACAGCTTCGGAATAGGCCAGTCGCAACTTATCGTAAAGTTGTTTGTTGTCTGGAGACTTTGATTTTTTAAGTCTGTTCCAACATTTTAATTTTTTAACACCCAACTTACGGATATTAGATGGGATAGAACGTGAAGAATTTCTACTGTTAGGACGTACTGCGTATCGGGAAGCCTCAATATGGAATTGAAGATTATTTGTAAAGGTATTCCAAAGACTGTCAATATTTGAATCATTTCCCCTAAAAAGAAAGGGCCAATTTATATTTGATAACCGTAATTTTAACTTTTCAAAGTTAATGGGTGCTCGCCGATTTGAAGCCTGAGTTACATAGGTACTGGTGTTGTTAATTGAAAATTCGACAGAGCAATGGTCACTAGTACCCAAGTTTGGAATGGAAGTCAGACCGTAAATCAACCTATTCTCAGTGGTAAAAACCAAGTCTAAGATATTAGATCCTCGAGTCGGAAAATCCACCAATTGTGTGAAAGCCAATGGGGCAATGCTACTTAAGAAGTCACGGTGGCGTTTATCAGAAGCGAGGCCAGTCTGCCAGTCGACGGAGGAAAGGTTGAAATCACCTAAAAGGATGTTATTTAGTTTAGTATTATAGGTGGTAAGAATAAATTGAGAAAGCTTTTCGGTTTGGATAGGTGAGTGACTATCGGGTAAGTAAGCCAAAATAAACTGAATGTTAAAATTTGGGATGATGATGCAGAATGACTCTGCCTCCGTAGAATTATGCACCAGTGCAGTCTGAAGGTTTCGTTTGTGAACCACCATGATACCTCCAGCATGCGACTTACGGTCACGGCGAATAATGTCGACGGGGTATCCCCCGAGAACGGCCGCGTCGGCGTCGCCCGCACCCAACCAAGTTTCAGTGACAAAAATCAAATCATAAAGGTTTAACGCCAGTAAAGCATGAAAGAATGGTAAGTTTTTTAAAATACTCCTAGCATTCAGAAGAAGGCACTTTAAATCAGAGGTGGCAATTGGCCGGATATATGTTGCAGGAGTCATGGAGCCATTAGCCAGGGGTACAGTATGCATCATTCGTCGAGGCAAGTCTTGGTTGGTGTAAGTGGGACTACTCCCATTTAGAAAGGACGGTTTTCCAAGGGCTCAAGTAGTTGATTGATCTCCTTTAGGAAGATGGATTTGCCTAATCTAGTGAGATGGAGACCATCACGTGCCAAAATGGTTGGCCTGGAACAAATTTGCCGATCGAGAGAAAGCCAGTTACAGGAGCGATTAATACAGAGATCCTTCATCAGTAGGTTTGTGTGTATACACAATTGGTCGTCATTCCTATGACGCGCAAGAAGACGTGGGAACAGTCCTACCAAAGTTATCTTTGCTTGTTGGTTGTGGGAACGCAGAAGAGAGATGGTTTTATGAAGATGTCTAACAATTTCAGTAGGGGAGTCAATGGCAATGTTGTTTGATCCAGCTGTAATAACGAAGTCAGCATCCCTAGGGGTGTGTTGGAGGACGCCTGGGAGGGTGTTGTTAATGTGCTGAACAGTGGCTCCTGGGAAACACCAGGTTTTGGCTCGACTCAAAGTTGGTGGACGGACACCACGAATGTGGGAGTCCCCAATGAGAAGGAGTGGTTTCTCAGTGGAGAAAGAAAAACTCATAGATGGATCTGCGGTCTGGCATGACGTTCCGGGAAGTACAAGGTTATGGGTCGGTTCTCCAGAAGCAGGTGTTTGTTTCTTCAATTTACGCTTCCTGCGGGTTGTAACATTTGGTGGTAGGGTGTGTAAGCCCGGTTGGAGTAAGTTCGTAAGCTTAGCAGGAATTTGGTTAGTCGAGTCACCAATTGGAACCATATGGTTTTGAGACAAGTGTGTGGAACACAGTTCAATTTCTCCCCCATCTTGAATCGTTAGGATAGATGAGCAATTAAAAGACTTTGTGGTGGCATCTGGTTTAAAGGAGTGACAAGAGGTTCGGTTACTAGTGTTATTTTTGGGTTGGGTTTCAGCAGCCGGTAAATCACCCAATTTCTTCAAAATGTCTTCAAAGCCCAGTTTAAGTTGTTCCGAGATTACGATTTGGAGGTTTAGATGGTACTCTTGTAGTTCGCAGCCGAGATTGGCAGACCACCGGTCGAAGTCTTGTTTAGACATGTTGGGGGCCTCGTTGGCCTTGGCCGGGAAATTTAGTAATGTATGTTCGATTGACGTAAGTTTCATGTCAATTTCACGTAAGTCGATATCCTTTTCCCCCAAAGAGATTTCAAATTTGGTGAGGATGTTTTGGAGCCTAGTAAGTAGATGTAAGTCCTCAGGTGGGGTGTTTGCTGTGAGCTTTGAGTGGTTCGAGTGGCTAAGATGGGGTTCAGGGGAGCACAACTGGTTTAGAGAAAACTTCGGTAATGAATGGGAGGATGCATCGAAGAACTGGGTTCTCCTACGCTCATTCATGCCCCGTTTCAAGAAAGAGACACGCAGGTTTGAATTTGGTGTGAAGTTTGTTGGCCCAGTTTCCATTGTTTCAGACGTTGGATTTCCACACACACAAAAAAAATATTTTTTTTTCCCGCACACTTCACATGGGCATGGTTTCTCTCCACAAACCACACGTTGAGAGTAGTCTAAAAAACACGTGAGGTCAACAACCAAAGTACAAACGACGTGTAGCGTAATAAAAGCGTGATAAAAGCGGCATAAAGTGGCCAAACGAACCCACGGATATGTAGTAACAGAAAAATTTACTCATGCATACTCCAGACGAAAATGACTTCAAAACTCGACAATTTTAAAATTGGGCCTAAAAACGAAGAACACCATGTTGCCCCAGTTTGCATAAAAAGTTGTATATCCGTAAAAAGGTTAAAAAGAGAAATATATTCGTGCAGGCAACAAATACAGAGAAAAAATTTTCCACACTCTTCACATGGGCACGGTCTTTCTCCACAGTCCACACGCCGTGAATAGTCAGAAATCATAGGTGAGCTCAGTAACCAAACAAAAACACAACGTATGACCCCGAATACACGTGGAATAACAATGTGTAGTGTGTCAAACCGTGGCCCAACGTGGCAAAACAAACGCACAGATTTAAAAAGACGAAACGCACAGAAAAATTCACGCCTCCATACGCCGGACGAAGGATGTCATCAAAACACAACAATTCACTGATTTGGAGTTAAAATTGTGTGCTGCACTGCATCACTGGTTGTTCATAACTGAAATGCACACCAAAAAGTAGATTTGCCACATCGGATTAATACCGCCACAGCCACTTCCCGGAGCAAATTTTTGTTGATGGGCGCCGCCATCTTGTTTTTCCTGCTTTTCCTGCTATCAGTAAGATAAAACACTAACTGTGCCGATTTTATCAAGATTATATGCATGAAGTAATTAACATCTGAAAAAAAATTATTTAAAGAGATTCCCAGCTGATGCTTAGGCATTTCCAGGATTTTTTTTTTATTTCTTTGTGTTTGGTACGCGGTTAGCTGCGAGCACTGCAGCGTCAGATTCGATAGGCGACTTCGTCCCAGCTGTACATATCTGGCTTCCTACAGACCCGGGTTCGATCCTGGTGAAGGGAAGTGTATATGAACGGGTTTTTCTCCGGTTGTTTCCCGCCAGTTGCACGAGGGTTTCTCCGGGTACTTCGGTTTCATCCCTCATGCGACAAAACAACTGGTATGATGGTGTACCCACCACTTAACATCTGCCACTTGGGCCTTCAAAAATCTCTAAACCATGCGCAATGGCTGTTTGCCGTGACGTCACCAAGAGTTAGCCAATGACGAACGAGAACAACGGCTGTTTGGCCGTCTGATTGGACTAGCCCAGTCACGTGATATGCACGTCACAGCAAACAGCCATGGCGTGTGGTATAAGCTTACTGACCGACACAGTCTATTTTAACTCCCGGATTTAAAAAAATCTCGGTTCTGAATTTCCCGAAGATTTTCACCTTATTTTTATTTCCTACAGAGATTTCATTGTTTCCTTTGGTTTGAAAACTGGTATCGCTGAAATTATCGCAAACAGTAAACAAAGCCTCGATTTCAAAACCGCTCTTGAGACGAATTAAAAAAAAGAAGTGGTCAATACTCATTACTCGGCTCACGTCCATTCATAAACCATATCAAAACTGAGACACCGATTTCTCAGGACCGATTACTCTATTTTCATATTCTCTTTTCACGGTTCGGGCAAGAGAAGCAGAAAATGGATGGAGTAGGGAAGCCCGGGGAGGGGAAGAGGTGGTTAAGTTATGAGAAAGGAAGAAAAAAGAAAATGGGGAAAAAAATCGATCTAAAACGCTCGACGCTTCTGCCCGTTGCGCATTCTATTCGCTTAAGGAAATCAGTCGCGTTACGTAAAAATGGCGGCTCAAGGCTTATCAAATTTGCATACGAGAAAATGACCCTGGCCGGACCGTGCAGGAAAAGGGCCCGAAATGACCAGCCGGATGCAGGCAAATGGGTGCCACGATAGACGGGTCATCGCAAACCAAGAGATAACTGGGCTGACGGAAGAAGGGTAATATGTTCAGGAAAAAAATGCAACGTTGTATAAATAGGCCTAGTTGGTGTTACGACTTTTTTCATAGAGAAAACGTAGATCAGATAGATTTGTGTTGAGCATTTTGGCGATTTTGGGGGCCGCCCCCCCCCCCCCCAAAAAAAAAACATAATAAAAAAATGAATAAAATAAAAGGCCGTTAAGTAAAATTTTTATTTTACTGCACAGCAAGGTTTGCTGTCTGTTCGGTAAAAGTTTTGTAACACAGCATCATAAGGGATTTACCGACTGAGCCATTACGACATGAAAATCACAACGTTATAAAATTCACCATACATTTTTAAGTATATTTACGTATGTACAAAAATATGTACTTTAAGTACAAAAATTCGACAAGACAGGGGCTGTAATCAGTCACACACAGAACTTTTTTTTTTTAAATCAGGAACACAACCCAGAAATTTTGTTTGTTTTGTCAATATTATCAGAAATGTTGAATGTTGGGAGACGCTAACCCCTTCCCCTCCCCCCTCTTTATTTATAAAATCAGAATGCCGTCACAGTACGACTTCGAACTTTGCATTATACAAAAAATTAGCATGAAACAATATCAACATTCTATATACTTATTTTCTCGCCACGTCGACGACACCAAGAATAAGACGGCACTAACAATGTAGAAACCTAACAATGGCCACAAAAGATGAAAACAATGCCTTCCAAATAAGAAAACAACAGCCTCAATGATGCTGCCTTAAAATAGCCACGCTGGCTATTAGAACCAAGTTGAATAGTTTCAAAGTTGGTTAAGTAACAATCACTACATGCATGATCATTGTTGCGGGCTTCGTATCAAGATGGAGAAACTGGACACACTATTTACTTTCCTGACAAGACCAAACACGGCGGATGCTGGGGGGGGGGGGGGGGGGGGCCGCAGAGGGGATTAAGACCACCGAATGGGGGAAAGGGGCGTTTTCATTTCATGCTACTCAGTATAGTATTTCGCTTGCGCACACGCAGATGATCTACACGGTACAGCTATTTCTTTTAATAAACTGTTTTGCAGTTACCACTATTACCCTTTTGCATCTTCAAAGTTACTTTTTAACAATTTTTTTAGGCGGTTGCGGGATTCAATCCGCTGTTCACTTGGCTTGCAGTCGACCACTCTAACCACTTGGCTGTGCTAGCTCACGTTATCTAGGATCCCCGGTGACCCCTCACATGGTTCGCCGTGCGCATTGGGACTCCGTTATTATTCATTTTGCTTGTGGCTTGCTCTAAGCGTCGTCTCACGAAAGTAATAAATCCGATTCAAAAAAATGTATTAGGTAATTGAACTTTAAATCACTGCTCTCTTTAAACAGGCAAGTTTACAAGTGTTAACAAAATAATGAAGCACCCTTCTGTTTGTGAAAACAACGCTAATTCTTTTGGGCGTGAAAACCAAATCAGGCGACACTCGTGCCCGCTAACAAAGTTTAAATACTTAAAGTCAACATGAAGAATTTAAAGTGGAGACAAGGCGCGAGCAGCAACGCCCCACGCCCATTAAATTTTCATGACGTCATGCGTAAAACATCCGCCCCCGAACTGACCTCACTGCGCGTTCTCTTGCTTTGTCACGATTTGGACAAAATACTCTCAAATTCAAGGCAAAACTCGCCCCCTCCATCTCTTCCACACTTTTAAACCGGGACAATGATAATAATAATGCATTAGGAGGGTAATGAATTAAATCTAACTGGACTCGTAAAATAATTAACGCGTCAAAAACGGTTGATAAAAGCGTATTACGTCCCGTTTACTTTATTGGGATAGATATGCACACGACGAACAATTAGCTAAATGCAAATTCAATTTGTGAAAACCGACATGACAAACAGGGGCCCTTAGGGAACGACTCCGGACGGCAGCTAACCATCTAAAATTAGTATATATCCCAAAACAAAACTTGCTGATGCTTTCCACTAAGTTTTCGCCGGTTACAGTCGAGATATCAAACGTAAAGGTAATCCCAACTACCATTGGTGCAAAGGTCATCCTGACTTCAGCATTGGTTTCTGAAAACCGAAATTAAAAAAAAAATCGTGACTTTTTCTGGATTAAATAAATAAATACGGACGCAAGCCTATTTACGTCGCCTTTTGGACTTACATGGCAGACTGCCTGAGCGGGGAGCTGAACCCACGACCTTTGAAACCAAAGAACGAGATCCTACCGCTGAGCTATATTGTATGGCTCAGAGGTAGGACCTCAGTCTTTGGTTTCAAAGGTCGTGGGTTTAATTCCCCGCCCAGGCAGTCTGACATTTAAGTCCAAAAGGCAACGTAAATAGGTTTGCATCCGTATTTATTTAACCCTTTTCTCGAGCCCATTTGGCTTTCCATCCTGTTTAGTTTTTCAGGATTTTCACGTTTTGGAACTTTAAAATAAAATCATGTATCTTTTAAAAGCCAAAAAAATAGGCCCACCCAAACAAAATCTTCGTGTACAATGGACGTGTGTTCAAAACTATGATGATTCATGTATATCGCACTGTTGTGCAATTGTAAACAATCGGCCTTTAGGAAGCCAGGATTCATTCTGCACTGACAGGTGTCTGTCGCGTGAGTAGTTTCTTCGAGTAATCGTGAAGGTTCTGAATATTAAACGATTTAATGCAGACTTGACTTCATAACTTTTAGATTAACTGCGAGCAGACTGGTGTGGTGGCTCGCAAGACACGAGTGTAAACAAATATCCACAATTTCAACACACAGCACTATAGTGTCCGCGGCCTATCTTGAGTTCGCCCCAGAACGACACAGATAATCAATTGTATGTTTTTGGTAGCAGAGTGCCTTGTTGATATCCGAGATGGTTACAAAAACAATGGCGGCCGTCGATTAAGGAAAACGTAGCCGCTCGTAAAATATCTGCAGGACTCAAGATAAACCGCGTACACAATAAAAACTTAAGTCCATCTGCGTTCGACCCGCAATTCTCGCTTGGTATAGTAATTGGGACCTTCATAACTCAACCATGCTTGTAGTATACTTCATATTTTCAAAGGACAATGAGTAGAAATACCAATTGTGTCATTCAGTATGGTTCCAGCTCGCTAGTTGAAAAGTACGGGTCAGATTCAGTTGTTACGTATATTACATACCTACGATTTATTCACTCACTCACACTACGTTTTAAAAAAATAGAGACTATAGAAGCGGATCAGCTTCCCTCGTCGTGGTCAACGTCGGAACCTTTCTCCCCCCCTCAGCCGCGGGGAGATCAGGCAGAGCAAGCAGGTCGGCTCTCACCAAAATTATTGATAAGCTGGCCTTAAGGAGACAAGCACAAGTTATGGCGTACCATTCACGGCCCACCAATGTTTATGATACACCTAATTACAGCGTGACACGGTAGATAATTCATCGCCCTTTTTCTTAAGATTTTCTGACGGCAGAGAAGGGCAGCTAAAACGAAAAGCGCCAAGCGCCTAACTAAACTACCTCAGATGATATCGTTCGAAAATGAATGAGATTTTTATTAATTGGGTCACAGTTTGTGATGAACCATTTACGCGCATTCTACTACAACGTTCATTTTTAGCAGGTTGCAACGAATGAGGTAGAAATTTCCAAAACCTAATAAATTCGGCTGAAGGTTTAGGAAGGTTTTTCATTGTAGAAGTTGGAGGGGGATTACATTTTTTGCTGGTTCAAACCAGCGAACCTGAAAAAAATGGCTGGAAATATCCATGGATTCGGAGCTTTTTTTTAACTTAGGAAATCTTAAGAGTGTTGGACTTTATTAAAACCCTGTTTCAGTGGCGCACCCAGAAATCTTTTTGGGTGGGGGGGGCCCGGCCGGCGCCCCAAAAATTTTGAATTCAGAATGGGATCCGATAAATTAGCTAAGGGGTCTAATGAGTGGTGGGTATTTGCTTTAAGACCTCGAAGCCCTGTGAAATAATTCATTTTCAGCAGTTTTATGCCGTTCAGACGCTAAAAAGAAGCCAGTTTCCAGTATTTTTAAAAATTGTAATAAATACCTATTTAACAGTCTACTTTTGCCAAATTGTACTCTTACATTTTACCCTTAACTTCGGGTCCCCCCCCCCCCCTCCCATTCTGGGCGCATCACTGCCATGCTTCAGTTCAGGGTATATAACCAGTTACAGCGGTTAATGGTCAGCTTTTGAAGCGTATCATCTTCACAAGGAATGAAGAAAAAAATTATCCATGTAATGATAGCTCAGTCGGTAAATGAGTTGATTTACAGATATTGGAGACATCTGATGCTGGATCAAGTTAAGGTTAGGGTCGAATTAGTAATAATATTAATCATAACAAATGTAACCCTAGAGTGGTAGGGATCTAGAAGTGGTGAACCACTATAATAATTATACTAGTCGCAGCCGTTAAAGTTAAAAGGTTAAACTCGTACAACAAATTCACGCCTCCTCAAGAATTTGTCAGAATTAGTCTAGCAGCAATCCAACCATGTATGCACCGGTAGGTAGGTTGGCAGTTATAAATATTGGAAGGCAGGTTGGAAATAAAATAAATAAATAAAAATAGCGAATCATGCGATTCGGCTGTACCCTGAAATAGTTAACGACCGCCGTTATTTTCTTCTTACTACGGCTTTTTTTTATTTTTTTTATTTAAAAAAAATTAATTTCTTTGAGCCTTAAGTCAGCCGCAGCAACGTAATGCTTGTATGGCTGAACCGGCTCAGTTTTGAACATCACCAGACTTTTAGATACATACTGGTAAGATACATACTCCTCATAAGGTGGTATTCACATTTGTAAAGATAAATTCCCATATCCTTATCGGCATGAGGATACGGTATAGGATCGGCAAAAAATGATCTATCAATCAATCCTTATGGTACAATGACAGTACCACTACATAATCGATTCTATTTACAAGGCATACAACATTATTTTAAATACTTCCTTTAAATACTCTTTAATACTAATATTCGACGTATTACATACACATCAACCAGGATGAAATTACAGAGTCAAACAATTTCGTACACTTGCCGACTCAACGTCTGGGACGCTCTCCCGCAGAGAAGCAGACATCTAACAAAAAATAGAGGGGTGTTCGGGTGGGGGTAAAAAGAGGGAAGAGAGGAGGGAGGGAGGGTTGACTCATCCGCGTCTCCGGACCTGTCCACCCAAAGAAATAGCCAGTCTCCCTCATATTACTGCAGACCAGACAGACCAGACGTCCCGCCAAGCCAACCTAAGGTGGTTTAAGCGACCCCCAAGGACAAGAATGGGACAAGAAAAAAAAGTGGACAGTTCAACAAGTGGACGACCAGAATTCAAATTCGTTAAATTCAACAAGTGAAATAACCAGTACAGGTAGAGATGATGAACCAGCTCAATTTTCAACCTTACAGGATGTTTTGGAAAAAAAAAGAAATAAGTCCATAAAGTCCAGAAAGAAGTCAAAAAATGCAGAAATGATATAAGTCCAAAAAGTTTAGAAAGAAGTCCAGAAAGTAAAAGAAATAAGTCCAGAAGTACAGAAATAGTCAAGAAAGTACAGAAATGAAATAGGCTAGAAAGTCCAGAAAGAAGTCAAGAAATGCAGAAATGATACAAGTCCAGAAAGTTTAGAAATAAGTCCAGAAAGTTCAGAAAAAAGTCCAGAAAGTCCAGAAATGAAATAAGAGCAGAAAGTACACAGAAGTAAGCTATGGAAAGTACAGAAATAAGTCCAGAAAGTACATAAATAAGTCCAGAAAGTCCCAAATAATCCAGGAAGTACAGAATTACAAGAGTAAACCCGTAGATTCGAACAGTGAAACCTCCAATAATGGTACGAAATAGGTGGGAATGAACATGCCGTAACTACTGAGAGAACCTGGTAGTCTCTCACATCACGTTCGTCGATAATCAGGGTCTTTGTGAAGTGTCGGTCTTACTCTTAGGCGTTTTCTATTCGCCGCTTAGACGAGCAAATGCCAACCCCGAACGATAGTTAACGTATTTTCTCCAATGTTCCACGGTAACAATGGTCGTCGAGGTGCTCGGAATTTGACGTTGTCGTGACAACAGTACGAATGCAATGTTCCCGCCAGTGAACGCTTTTTATTTTTCGTCTAGCCCTGACGCATTATGTGGAATTTTTAAAGTAATAAATAAAAAACAAAATCACAAGGTAAAGTGCAAACGAAGCAAACAGTCCGTATTAAAGATTGGCCTTGTAAGAATACAAGATAAACAAATATGAGAAAGAAAAAAATGTATTGCCTCGACTGGGACACGAACCCAGGACTTCCCGCTGACCTGGCGCTCTAACCACTGCACTATCGGAGAGGGGGAGGGGGGGGGGGATCCTGGCAATGTTTTAAAGCGAGAGAGAAACTCATTATTGTAAATTGCCTGTAAAATGCCAGTGGGCTGTTAAAATTAATTCGATAAAAAAAACGGGTTGGCCCTAGCATAGTTATAATTCATTTTTCGAATCTCACTCCTTTCGAATACTCCAGGGAAGGTGTTTAGGCCGATCTTCATCGCGAAAAATTCGGAGTTTATGCGATCATTCACTTACGTAATCTGGATTCAGTCTAGTATTCACACGCAATATCTTTGTTCTCATTTGTTCAGGAATTTAAGTTTATTAGTTTACTAGTTTATTTAGTCTGCTTTATGTCTGAAGCTTTTCATTAATTTTGATGCAGCAAAACCACGATTTAAGGGGATAAAACAATGATTTCATTGAATGTAATCAACTTCTATACCCCACGCCATGGCTGTTTGCTGTGACGTGCATATCACGTGACTGGGCTAGTCCAATCAGACGGCCAAACAGCCGTTGTTCTCGTTCGTCATTGGCTAACTCATGGTGACGTCACGGCAAACAGCCATTGCGCATGGTTTAATCAACTTTTAATCAACTTCTAGTAGAAAAATTACGATCTTGAAGTGCTTTATGGTCAGAAATCGTTAAATAAACTAGTTACTAATAACTAGGTAATTTCAAGATTTCTGTCCTTGGGGATGGGCCGTAGCTTTGTCACGGCTGTGTTATAGACGAATTACGGTAATATAAAGCTTAACCATAGCTGGTAGGCATTACAACCAGCAGAATCGTATCCCTCAATTCCAGGAATTAAACCGACTATTATTATTAGTATTATATTAGTATTATTAGTATTATTATTTGCGAAAAAGGCGTTTAGTCGAAAGTATGCATGTGGGAATAGTAGACGTTACATAAACTGCGGGGGTGGCGGGTAGGGGGTGTTTTAAGTTGGCCCAGCTACGACTTAGGTCTGTTGCAAGGCAGCCTTGAGTCACGGCCAAGCAATGCGGGTCAGCGTTTATTTACAGAGGCTCCGGTGACAGGAGAGTATAGTCGGCAGGACCCGAGCCAAAAATGGACAACTTGCTTCTAACGCCAGTCAGGTAGCTTAGGGACGTCAACATCAAACTAGCATACCCGCACGGCACAAGCACCGAGCAACACACTGGCCAACTACAAATGACGTCACTTCCACGAAGGGCTGGGTACCGCTACGTACATGGGCATTAGACAGGCATTCACTCAAAGTTAGTCATCACTACTTAGCTAATCTGTAACCCGACGTAACTCTTCAATAACCGTCCTACCGCATGAAATTGGATCTGCAATAGGCCTATATTAGGCGAAGCTAATCTTACCAACCCAAACTCCAACAACGCGAACGGGCAATAAGTTTAAAACGTGAACGGAAATAAGTTTAAAACTGCATTTATTTAAAATTAACGAAACCTATTTGGCTTTTCCTTGCTTTAGTAATTTAGTCAGAAAAATAAACATTGTGTCTGATGTTGCAATCAAGATTTGCACGAAATGCCGCTGAAAATGGACTAAATGCGAACTTCAATAAATCCTACACTATAATATGCCAAAGTGCCGCAGCAATGTGGCGAAGAGCACGCCTCGAAAATCGCCCACTATAGGTCACTAAGCGACGGTTGCTTGCGCTTCTCGAAAACGAAATTCCCTGATTCACGTGCCTGAAGAACCTTTGTATTGCCTTTTCCCTTCAAATCTTTTCTTTTTACCTGATTCACGTGCCTCAAGGACCTTTTATATCGCCTTTTCCCTTCAAATCATTTACTTTTTACCTGATTCACGTGCCTAAAGGACCTTTATATTGCCTTTTCCCTTCAAATCATTTACTTTTTACCTGATTCACGTGCCTAAAGGACCTTTGTATTACATTTTCCCTTTAAATCTTTTACTTTTTACCAGATTCACGTGCCTGAAGGACCTTTTTACTGCATTTTCCCTTCAAATCTTTTACTTTTTACCTGATTCACGTGCCTGAAGGACCTTTTTACTGCATTTTCCCTTCAAATCTTTTACTTTTTACCTGATTCACGTGCCTAATGGACCTTTATATTACATTTTCCCTTCAAATCTTTCACTTTTTACCTGATTCACGTGCCTCAAGTACCTTTATATTGTCTTTTCCCTTCAAATCTTTTACTTTTTCCTGATTCACGTGCCTGAAAGACCTTTGTATTACATTTTCCCTTCAAATCTTTTTTTCCTGATTAACTTACCTAAAGGACTTTATAGGCTTTTTCCTTCAAAGGCTGATTTACCTAATTTACCTAATTTACGTCCCTAAAGGACCTTTGTATTGCCTTTTCCGTTTAAATCTTTCATTTTCCCCCGATTCAAGCACTTAAGGACATTTGTTCCCTTTTCCCTTCACCGCTCTTTTACTTTTTCCCTATATTTTTCCTGATTCCATTAAGCTTCTGGTCTTCTCTGTAATATCCCCAGTATAGAACAGCGTCAAGTGACGTCATATAGCTACAAAAGAGATACCTGCAAGGGGCACTAGATTGAAAAGGTGGGTTAAACAACGGCACTTCTAGTCAAGCCAGCGCTTTG
Organism: Lithobius niger; assembly: GCA_023313725.1. NCBI lineage: Eukaryota > Metazoa > Arthropoda > Chilopoda > Lithobiomorpha > Lithobiidae > Lithobius > Lithobius niger. Next base: position 56,186 of record JAHWFP010078264.1, read on the forward strand.
AGAGTTGATTTCATAGTCTTAAAAAACCGTTGTTTTCTCCAAGCTTATGTTGTAATTGGAAAATAAAGATTCCACTTGCTTAAAAATGTCAGCAACTGCCAACAAATCAACAAAAATCGCGCGTTTTAGGTCTAAGAAATCCAGTCTAATAGCATTGGCTTCAGTAAGACGCTCTTCTTTTTCCCCACCAGTGCACCTTGCAGCTAACCCAGTAACTGGCTCCACCATAGAGTTATATACAATAATACTACGTCGTGTCACTGCTCTGTAGATTGTTGCCCTATTTTTATTTTCTCGGAAACTTCCAGGTTTTTCATGTTTTGTCTACATATTATAGATTCCCTGCGCTTGGACAAGTCTCCAGGCTCTTATTTTTTTTTAACCAGCATGCAACAGCCGCCAAGCGAAGAAGAGCGTCCCCTATCAGTGAGTTGAGCACCATGCTTTTAATGATGTCAAGCAAAGACGCTCCCCAAGCAGAAAGATAAAAAAAAAGAAAAAGAAACCCCAACATCTGGTCTTGAAGAAAGTAGTTGGACCGAGACGTGACTGTCTGTCTCCTTCTGTCACTTCACAGTAAATAAGTTTTTCTTTTTTAATAAAAAAAAAAAAAACATACTTGCATGCCCATCCTTTTTTTTTTTTTTTAGTTTTTATTTTATATCGGAAGAAAATTACGAAATATTTAAAATTCCTCAACAAAAAATTTTGTACAGTTGTCTATATCTAAGTTTACATGTGAAATTGATAATTCTCGTGTAATACATTTTTTTGTTAAAATCAGGAACAATTTCTGACTAAAATTTTACAATAAAATAAGAAATTTTATTTTAATTGATACTCTGTAACTCTAATAGAACCTCTGAGTTAATTTCTAATAGAACCTCTGAGTTAATTTCTGATGTCAATGGAATTACTGCATAATTTTAGTCGGCCCTGATCGAAATGTGTGTCACTGAGGATGATGGACTTATAGGGCAAGTGTTATAGTCGTGTATACGGACTATTTTTTTTTAAATTAAGGTCATGGTTAAAGTTAAAACACAACGAGATAACCGTTTTTTTTTAAACAGGGGTCTTAAAATTAAGCAAAACTACAAAAGAGTAAAAAGAAAAACATAACTATTTATCATTTGGAGAAGAACTGAATCATGAAAACGGTAGTTTTCGTTGATTTCCATGCCAAAAAAAGTGACCCCGCCTCCCCAAAAAAGATGCTACTTCAAGTTTCAAGTTGTCATCGTGGCTACTTTGCTACTTGCTACTTCTAGTGGTCATCGTGGCTGAGTGGTGAGAGAGCTCAGGCTGGTTGCTGGAGGTTTGCGGATCTGGGCGAACTCCTGGAAAGGGGACCTTGGCAAAGTCCCCGCCAGGACTGCAGCAAGGGTAGCGTGACAGGCTACCACGCTCCTTCAGCGGCTACGGGAACTATTCTGGCCAACTCTGGACAATCTTTCGGCCTCTACGATGATCGGAGGTTTCCCGGTTCGAATCTCCGGTTTGGCTCCTCCCTTTACCAGATAATTCTTCTTCCCAAAAAAGTCGGGTAATGTTCAAAATTGAGCCGATTCAGCCATACGAGCATTCAATTGCTTCGGTTGACTTAAGGCTCAAAGAAATTAATTAAAAAAATTTAACGGTCAGAAAAAGGAAAAGAAAAATTCTAATGAGGGTCCGTTTCAACTGTTGTCAACTAGCGTTCTCAAGATAGAGAGGGTCAATTTTGCTAGGATATCCCTACGATCTTTTGCACGCCACAATCGGCATGGGCACGAGCGTATTTCCAGGTCCATTTTCTCCCTAATGCGTAGAGGTACGCTGAGGTCAGGTTTGACCCTGTCCGAACCAATGGTGGAACAAGGACCATACTTTGTTACACATTCGTGTGTAAACAAACTACCCTTTTTTCTTCGGTGCGTTCGATCAAGCAATTCACGGCGCTTTTAGCATCTTTAATTTCATGGTCCATTTGGCACTTTAGCAACATAATAACAAAGTCTTTGGCACAGCAGAAACGCAGGGCCCTGATTGCCACTTCACGCAATAACTCATTCATCTTGTAAATCTGCATATTTTCCGGCAAGCTACTTGACCCAACATCGACTCTCAACACGTGCAAATGCCGTAAACATCGATTAATGCCCCATAAACACGCGAAGTACGCCAACGACCCGCCTATGCTATTCCACACAAAATCGATTTCCACCTCAAAACGCATAGCCACACTCACTTCCGGTGATGCCGCTCCAAATAGGCTGAGCACTGATATTATTGCGAAACGCCAATGCATCGACCCCAAACATAAAAAGAGCAAAGATTCCTCTAAAAACCGATGCGGAAGGGGTCTTTGATTTAATGGATGACAAACCATCAAAGGTATTTTAGCATTTTGTTCGATAGCTTTGTTTTAAAGCTAGTTTAGACAACGGTGATTACATTCACGAGTTAAAAAAAAAATTTTAATTATACATTAATGATGATTTTTTCATCTGTCGGCCTTTAACTTTTTTAATAACTTAATTCTCTGTCCACAATTGTTCAATCGTCCCGTACAGTTGTAGTTAGAAAACGATCTAGTCCAATTTTGACATACCCTTGGCTCCGGCGTACAGAGTAGCAGGGTTGGAAATAATCACGATTATTTAAAAATAATCGAATTAATCGGATTATTTTGATTATAATCAGATTTTAATAACATGTAAGAATACAACAGTAATTATGATACAGTTAAACTTGCTAATGCTCCATTTCTTGCTTAAAATGCCATTATCTACAGATCTCTTAAGTATTAAAAGTTTAAAACGTGATTACTACGTGAAAATTCCATTGTTAACATGCACACCGCAGAAACTGTTAGTACTGTAATATTACTTATAGTGCCCGCAGCCTATCTTGAGTGCTCCGCAGAACGAACACAGATAATCGATTGTACGTTTTCAGTAGCAGAATGCCTTGTTGATATCCAAGATGGTTACAAAAACAATGGCGGCCATCGATTAAAGCCGCCCCCTCCAGGAAGACGTATACGCTCACAAAATACTTGCAGGACTCAAGATACGCCGCGCGCACAATAGTAAAGTTGGTGTAGGTGTTATAGCATAATGGCTCATTCCTCACATGAGAACTGGTTAAATGAACACAGTCACGCCAGCTGCAGTTGCCACCTAGAAGCACATAAGTTGAAAAGTCCTTAAGTTTTTTGGATTTAAGGGTTTGAATGTTGCCATTAATATTCCACTTTGGTTGTTCCTAATCGGTTGCATATTTTTGTATAGATTAGACCAAAAAAAAGTAGAAGACATAATAATGTGCCTGACTGCAGAAGATTCAACAGCAGTGTATTTTATTTTGAGTTGTTTAAGTTCTTTTGTACTTGCATATCAACAGTCTTGTGTCAACCTGGCCCTTGATTATAATCAAGTGAATTTAAATTTTAATCAAGTGATTATAATCAATGATTGTAATCACTTGATTATAATCCTAACAACCCTGCAGAGTAGACGACGAGTATGGTACGTACACCTTTGAATAAGTGAAAACAATCGGTGAAAAAGATTTTTTTTTGCCTTGTGTGGAAACACGACTATTGTTTTTAATTTTCTGTTCTGTAGTTCAATATTTTGTTGTTGTCAATGCTGTGCTGCCCCGTTCAGTTACGGGATTCAGTTCGGCCTGTTAAATCAATACTGATTTATTTTGTTATAGTGAAAATTGGGAACACTTTTTCGTACTCCAGTCAAGAGGTCCCTATTTTCATTTATTGGGGGAAAAAAACTTGGGGAAAAACGTTAGGACTTTCCCAAATTTTTCAGCTCGTACGGTTTTATGGGCCACCACATCAGTTGAATGATGGGGGGGTGGGCCGGACGGGGAGGATCTAACTTCATTTTTAAAATACAGTCTATATCAAATTAAATAAATAACTGCACTACAAAAGAGCTTTTTTAAATCTAAATATTTTTTTCTTTCGGGGAGGGGGGGGGGGATGCTACCCTGTAGCTACGCCGCTGCTTGGACACTTCCCTCACGTATCGCCTTATAGTGCATCGTAATTAAAAATTCATAATAAGAAAAGATATCGCACCTGAGGTTTAATGAATAAGAAAATTTGCATTTATAGAGACCATATACGGAAAGAAATACACTAATATTCTGAAAAATAAAAAGAAATAATCCAGCCCCAATTGGGACTTGAACTCGGTTCCAGTATAATTCTGGGTTCGAAGTTCCAGAGGCATAATTCTTTCGAATAGGTTATTAATAATTAGGGCGTCGTCCGGGCCAGCTGTAAATGCAAACTGTAATTATGCCATTCGTTTTGTGTTTTGTTCTATCAATTTATGGGCCTGCAAACAGTTACTCGACCAATTTAGCCTCTGGTAGGCTAATACTAAAATATTTATTTTAGTATTAACCTTCCAGAGGCTGGATTGGTTGAGTAACTGTTTGCAGCCCCATAAATTGATAGTACACGTTTCCAGTTTATTGTCTAACAGTACATCGATACATTTGCACGCAGAATTCATTTCCTAACAATGCTCAAATGAATTAAAAAACTATGAGTGGAGTTTAATAAGAATTATCCCATACATTACGGATGGCTTACAATAAATCCTACGTCGGGAAAAATGTGCTGGAAAAAACATCGGGTTTTCGTGGGTGGCCTGGGGCTCCACGTTGGTTTGATTTGCCGATAGCGACATATCGATCAATAAAGCATGGATGGCCCTTTTATGGGGCCACTGATAACGGCTATCTCCATGTCCGAAATTACAGTCCTTAACATATGCGGCGACGGACAAGTGGTATTCCTGGACTTGCAAGATGGAAGCTATATTATCAAGTGGACTGCATCGCGGTCACGAGGGGACGTTCGAAGAAGTGGACAAGGTGTTCGAAGAAAATGGACAAAATGATCGCAAACATAACTTCAAGTTTGATAAAATTATTTGCGGTGACAATTTTAAACTATCTTTGTAGCACGAAGCTAATGAAAAGACGCTAAATAAAAACAACTATTACTAGAGGCCTTATTACTTTAAAAAAATATCAGAGTGACTGGGGTTACAAAGTCGGAGGGCCCCTGAACCGGAAGGGCCCTCCACTTCCCCCATGGTACACTAACTAACATGAATTCAGACACGGATTCAGGGCCTTCATAACAACCACCATCAGTAATACCTGATCTACCTGTTCAAGTTTAATTTTGCTTACCTTGTAACTTTATACTTAAGCAAAAATGTCATTACCCAACTGACACCTGACAATTTTTCCAATGCTAGATTTCGACTGCTTTCGCCAAAAGTTCATAATCATTTTGGAAAACAATGTGTGAATTTTTTTGTGTGCTAAACTGTTTAATTGGCTACCGTTCAGTTTACGTGTCATACACCACAATGAAACTTTTTAATAAAAAAACTGAAGCTCTGGTTGAGAGTGACGTACGGTTGGAGTTGTGGTATTTTTGATGGCTGTTAATTGCCTGTGATTGCATGTTCGCTCTGGCGAATTTTTCTTTTTGAATTTTTGATTCCTGATTTGGGCTCTCTTTTGTCAATTTATGAATTTTTTTTGCCAACGGTTGATCTTCTTGATTCTATTTTACATGTCTTTTGTAGTTTGCTTTTACTTGCGTCTTTTTATTCTGTGTTTTTCCATGTATTGGCACAGGTCACGAGGTTCACTCATGCTACGTTGTTTTTACTGTAAATAAAAAATATTTATATTCGTAGTGCAGTAAAGTCTTGAAATTATTCAGACAAAACCGAGGGGGGGGGGTGGCAGGGGCGGGAAGGGCGTGTCCCCAACTATGTCATGAGATTCGATCCTGCGACGACTTGACTGGTAGCCGATTCCTCTCACCATTCGGCTGTTCTTGCTCAATTTATTCGGGATCCCCGGGAACCCTTCACAAAATTTGCGCGTGCGTTGCAACTTTTTTTTTTCTGCGTGGTATCGCGCTCTAAAAGTCGTATGTTGTTGTTGCGAAAGAGATTAATACACGCTACGAATATTAAATTCTTATCACACATTTCCCCGCCGACACTATGTAAATACAAACTTGGAGAAGAGAAACAATTTGTATGTTTGTTCGCTCCTTTGTTTGTTTAGACTGGATACATTTACACCCCCAGCACTGTGTTGTCACGGAGACGGCAGAATGAGTGTCCAAACTGATTACGCTTAGTTACAGAATAAAGGCGCTCGCCAGACAGTTAATGTGTGAAAAGGTCGATCTCGATGCCTAGGTGTGTAGACGAACACACAAAAAAAATAATAATCAAAACATTGGTCTTTTAATATTTTGACGTTTTGATTTTTTTTTGTATTCTTTTGCACACCAAAGCATCGATGTTTTTTTCTTTTTTTTTTTGACACATTAACTGTCTTGCGAGTGCCTTTAAATTCCTGTAACTAAGCGTCATCAGTTGGGCGCTCATTTTGCAACCAACACAGCCACCCAGACCGACCGACTGTTATTCACCCCCGCGGTGGCAAGTTGTTATGAAGGAGTAGGTATATAACCCTTTTTGGGGGGATAAGTCTCTATAATCATTATCGTCATAGCAAATACATTGGCGTGTTTTTATATTAATTCGGGCGCCAATAAATTATGAAGGTATATAAACGTGTTGAACTAAGGATAAGCTGAATACTCTTTGCTGCCAACTAAGAGCTGAAGAAGATCATCATGATTGTTCTGCTTCCATTACTTCGTGCAACGGTCGCTCCAAAATGGCAATGTTCAATTTGCAACTCTTATTGTTTTATTCCGTCAAAATATTAAAAGACGAATGCAATAAAACGATAAAAGTTACAAATTGAACACTGTCATTTTGGAACGACCGTTGCACGAAGTACCAGAAGATGAACAACCATAATGATCCTCAGGTCTTAGCCGTGCAGCAAAGAGCATTCAGCTTATCCCTAGTTCAATTACACGTTTACCTTCATAACGTATTGGCGCCCGAATTAATATAAACAAACACACACACCAATCTTATCTGCTATGACGATAATTGTGATAGAGCATCCCACAAAAAAAGCGTTAGGACCGACCCCCTCCATAACCATTTGCGCAACTTGCCACCGCCAGGGGTGACTAAAAACAGTCAGTTGGTCGGTCTGTCCGGCTGTGTTGGTAGTTAGTGAGACACTTTTCTTCCCGACTG
>JAHWFP010078264.1:68357-97770 GCA_023313725.1 Lithobius niger
GGGGGGGGGGTGCTTAATGGCGCGTCGACAGCCAGGTCAGAGGCCTAAATGTTTCAGTCCCCAGCACACCAAAGTCACCGGCGAAACGTACTCTCTCCGATGACCATTGCATTAATGGTGCCCGAAATTCCTTGCCAACCATCCACTTCTTCTTTTGGGCATGTTATTACGTCAGGGGTGGGTCCAGCAGGTCCCTGGCGGCCACGCATTGCACTAAATTTATCCGCTGCCCCGCATATCGTCCAGGCCATCTTAATGACTACTCAACGGAAGAAGGAATTGCGGCTGCGGTTCGAGGAGAAAAGAGTGAGAGAGAGAGAGGAAGGAGGATGAACTTAAGATGCACAGAAGGAAAAAAAAAAACATAAACAAGACGGGGAAAAAAAGGATGAAATAACTAACGGTAGCGAATGAAACCGGTAATGTGTCATGTAAATCTTCCATCTTTTTTTTTTTTTTATTGCGTGAACATGTAAACAAACATAGAGGACTAATCCAATCTAAAGTAGCATTTATTTCAGCGACTCCGTGGGGTTAGACAATTACCAGATTGTAAATATCGATTAGTTCTGAAATGTAGCACGTCAAATCGATTATTCTTGACGTACGTCAAACCTACTCGGGTAGCAGTACGAAGAGGAGGGGCAGAATTCAAGATTGAGCAACATGTTTTTTTTTACAATGTTTCTACTTAAAACAAAAGAAGACAACGTCTTCAAGGCAGAGTGCTCTAGAAATGTTGGCGTGAAGCGTAAAGGGTACAGCAAAAGTAAGCAACGACTCAATATTAAATATCTATTGGGATTTGGCATGCTGCTCATTTGGAATGCTCTTCATTTGACACGCTGCCCATTTGACATGTTGATCATTTGGCATGCTGCTCATTTGAAATGCTGGCCATTTGTACTGTTGTTCATGGCATGCTGCTCATTTGCGACTTGTTCATATAATAAGAGCATGCTGCTTATTTGTAATGCTCTTCATTTGACACGCTGCTCATTTGACATGTTGATCATTTGGCATGCCGTTCATTTAAAAAGCGGTTCATTGCTCAGACGGCATGCTGCTCATTTCGAAGATTGCTCAATTGGCATGCTGCTTGCTGCTCATTATAAAACCATGCCCTCGTGACACTGTTTTATAATGCCGACAGTTTTCGGTTGTTATCCATTGCCCCCAAGTTTTTCCAGATGCTGTCACAAAGTTTAGATTGGAGTCGTGTCTTAGCGGAGCTGCGTGATTCCCATTGTCTTAACATGCAACTTGTTTTTGGTGATTATTCATACATGGTGCATCTGATTTAGGCTTTTTTAAAAAACTAGCCCGTCGATGGTCCCTACCATGGTACTAAATTTGGTCAAGGTCGGTCAAGCAGTCTAGGAGGAGTTGGATCACAACGAAATTCCATTTTCTCGTAAGAATGGAACTTAGCTGCAAAAACTTGTCCCTCTCCATCTTCTGCTAGAACTCAGATAGTCTACGTGCTTTATAAACAATTCCTTTGTGACATAATGTACAGTATGAAGAAATGATTTCTCAGTCTATTGCCCCAAAACAATGCCTTTCACCCCTTTATAACAAGCAGACAAAAAATCGTTATCAAAACAGAAATTTCAGATCTCGCGAGCTTCGCAATAAAGAGGTTTTCCCGTAGCAGCATTCTCTAGTCATCACAATCACACTTTCGATTTCAGTAGGCGTTTAAGCTTGCCCTTACCAACATCGGACCAAAGGAGAAAGGTAGGGAGGGGGGTACACTTCAGCGTCCGGGGCGAAGGAAAAGTACGGGGCCACGAGGCCCCAGGCGCCTTTGCACGTGACTGCAGCAATCTACTGCCCAGCGGGACTCGCACGGAACGCCTTGCTGTCATGATTGCGGAAAGAAAGGTCCAAGGATGGCACCATATCCTTCCCCCCCCCCCCCTCCCTTCTCTTTCGTGTTGGAATCACAGACTCTGTCCACCCACTTAGCCGGCCAGCCTGTGGCCCCAAGTCCGTTGTTCTTGTGTAGAGGTCAGTTCTTGCAACACACCTATTCTGACACTCGGTTGTAGTGGGGGAAAATGATGTACGAATACAAATGCCAGAATACAATATCTAACAAATATTTAATCCCTCATTTATGAGCTCTTGTATGCAAAAAAAAAAAAAAAACTGTTTGTTTGTTCTGCCTGCTGTTGGTTTATACTCTTTGTTGAATCCTATATATGCCTACAAATTACACTGCTGTCCGAAGCGTATGATTCATGACAGAAAATGAAACGGCCGACAATGATGATAACCTTTAACAGGAGCGAGGGGTAACCGTCAAACTGAAAAATCGCATAATTGGAAGAACGTATACAGTATAACAGTATAATGAAAAATCGTCTAACACGAAACTCGTATAATGGAAAATCGTTTAATACGAAATTCGTATAATGGAAAATCGTCTAATGTCCCTTCCTTGCTCGCGCTACTGCGCTCGCTGCGGCTATACATATAACATCATAAACGGATGGTGTTCAGTTAGACGTTTATCCATTATACAATATTCCGTTTAGATGATTTTCAGATTTTTTTTATTTAGGCAGATATTAGGTAATTATCCCATTAGATGATTTTCCAGTTAGACTTTCGTCCGACGCCCCTCTTTCACACAATAGCCGGTGTCAGTATAGAAGCCGTGGAGCGTGACAGTAATCTTGTAATCGCTCTTACTAACCTGTTTATTTGTTATTAGACCATATTACGCATTTAGGCACACATAAGAAATTCCTTGCTATAGTTATTTCGCTGTATTTTACGTATACTTACTATGGCTCATTAATTACAAAGTTATTGTATTGCTGACGTCATGAAGTAGCGAATCTTACAAGCCAAAAAGGAATGAGGGTTTAAAGACAACGAGACCACAGAACGTTGGACCTGAGATGGTAACTAGCAAAGACAGTTTCGATAAAGCTAGCATTTTTTTTTTCTGCTTATGTTTCGAGTATCGGGATCAAATTAACACGTAAGCCTATAAGTAACATCGCAATTCGGGTCATCAAGACCTAAAAATAAGACCCTAAAAACGGGCCTGTCCATCAGGATAGAGTGAGAGACAGTCTTTTCAGCTGTTATGGGATCTATTCTGGATACAATCGCGGCCCCCAAACATGTTGTGAGGTTTTACGGTTCGATTTCCCCCCCCCCCCCCATACTGGAATCCTTTCTCCAGTAACATTCAAAATTGAGCCAGTTAGAGGTTCGAAAGAGATCAGATACCGTCTTAGTTCTAACCATTACACAAGCATTAGTTTTTTCGAACAAAAATTTCATATTTCCCTTTTCTTTTGCTTGAATTTTTTTATCAAAATGGAACTTAAAACTAAATAAAGTTTTAAATAGCCTACATTGAATTTCTTTGGCGTAAATCGCCTATTAAACGCCCATATGGGGGGGAGGGGGGATTGAGGCTTAATGGCGCTTCGACAGCTTGGTCAAACGCCCATGGGTCTAACATTAATTCGATAGATAAAAAAGGGGTGGGCCAACAAAGTTATAATTCATTTTTCTAATCTTACTTCTGTCCAGGGAGGGTGTTCAGGCCTAACTCCATCGCGAAAAAATTCGGCGCTTATGCGATCATTCACGTACCTGATCTGAGATCAGTCTGGCATTAACGCAATGCCTTTATTCTCCTTTGCTCAGGAATTTAAGTTTATTAGTTTACTAGTTTATTTAGTTTGCTTTACGCATGAAGCTTTTTAGTTAATTTTGGTGCCGAAAAACCACGATTTAAGGGGACAAAACATAAGATTTCTTTGAATGTGTGAAGCTTTTCGTTAATTTCTAGCAGAAAAAAATTACGATCGACTGTAATAAAAAATCAAAAACCCACACGCTCATATTCACCTACCGTACCTCGAGCACGAGTCAAAGCAAAGAATTCCCTCCACCCACGCCAACACAATGTTTTGCACCTGCAGAAAATTTGCATCTCGCTTTCCTTCCACCCCCGCGTCCACTTGAAATGAGCTCGTCCACTCTGACCACGGGTCGCCCACCCTTTGAGAACGGACCGAGTATGAGGGACGCAAAAAAAAAAAAGTGGGGGCCAGTGGCGCCTGCAAACACGGTCAAATGGCTGGCTGAGGGCAATTCGCCTTCGAGCTTTTATTAGTCGCCAGGCGCCCGTCGCCTTATATTGGCTGACAGCCCAGCCTCCAATTAATACTGACCACCCCGATAACCCCCGACGGCCACCCTAAATTTGCCTAATTGCGACGGCCGAGGGCGTTTATCTCGGCCATTTCAGGGACTGATCGAAATTTTCATCGAGTGTTTTCCGCCTCGCACGCACGCGTCATGATGTAGTAAAAATGACGCCATAACTTTAAATAAGGACAACAAACACAAGTAAAAAGGTTAATTTTTGTTCCCTTTAAAACTTAGTAGAACGGCAGAGTGTCTGAGCGGACATTCGAACAGTCATTTATGAAATGTGGGCATCCAGAGTGCATTTTATTACAGCTCAGTCGCCAATACACTTAAAATAAACGCAACAACAACTATAAAGGCCTGTTTTTGTTATCCCTCGACTTATCGGAGCTGCAAAGTGTAGCGAAGGGTCTAACGGTCTGTTCTTTAAAAGATATACCATCTTGGTCATACGTCCATAAGGGGGAACACAGATTTTTATTTAAATCCCTCCTGTCGAACCGCCACCTACGAATTAGCTATTTTTTTTTACATTAGTCAATTTTTTTTTAACAATAAGAAGTAATAATACAACCTTTTAATTGAATGTAATTTAAATAAAATCAAACGATACCAGAGTTTATTAAGAATTTGTAAGTGTCAAACAATATAAGAAGAAGAAAAAAAACAGTTCAAGTACGGATACAGTTCAATAGACCGAGTTCCGTTACAGTATTTCTGGCAGGACAATATCAAAGTGATTTTCACTACAACCCTGGTTATGGTAGGTCATTTTGAACAAGATGGAGCACCAATTAAGCTACATTCAAAAATCAGAGAAGAGCTCATGATGGGCGAAAAGAAAAATGATAAGTTAAAGCCACGTCGAAACTATGGACACAAAAAGAGTCTTCTAATTTTTTTTTTTTTTTTGTATTTAACAACTAAAATTATGAAATCCCCTGCCCAGTTGGAGATTCGCAGATCTTTCTTTGCAGTAAGGGTAATCGAGCCTTAGAACCCCCTACCGGAGTCCGTGGTATCAGCTCCGTCCATGGAGTCCTTCTGACATTATTGACTTGAGGAGGAGGATCTGAGGTACTTTCTTAAGGGACCGGCTTTTTACCTGGGTGACGAGAAATGAAAATTATTTAAAGTATTCTTCCATTTTTAACATTGGACTGGGGTAAGTGGCATTCTTCCCAAAACACTCATCATTTGGTATTTAAACCTTTATTATCATTATTATTATTATTATATAGTTCGATCTTAATTAGAAGAAATGGATGATAAAAGTCTAAGAAATCAGCGTTAGTGTCATAAATTCTCCCTGAAAGATGCTTGCTTCCACTAAAATTTACGTTTCTATGTGAAACAGTTTTTCTACATTTAGTTAAAACTATAAATGTGCATACGCCATTTTTTCCGTGGGATATTGCCAAAAAAAAAAAAAAAAAAAAAAGTGAGTGGGTGATTCCTTCAAAGACAAACGTCACACGGCCGAGTTTTCCTAAAACGTCTGCTTTTAATTTTGTGTAAGGGTGTCGTCGCCAGTTAAACTTTAATCACGCACCAAAAAAAAAAAAAGAAATTAAAAAAAAAAGCGAAAATAAAATCCTAAAACTGTTTCGTCTGTAGTGAAAATGTTTCTCGCCAGCTCCACTTAGGAGTATCGTTCTAACGGGGACGCGACTATTGATTACGACGTTATAGCGAGGTCCGGGGAAACAACGCGAAGCCGTCTTGTTTTATGCCTGTTATGAATGCGAACGCAATAACAATGTCGTTGTCAACGGCGGTAACGTGACGGAGGTCAAGAGTTAGGCCTCATTACCTCAGTGATCGTGGAATTTACTGAAAGCACGAACCAACTACACGCTTTAGACACCATTCCACCCACGATTTGGAGTAAACTTCTTACCAAATTGAGTAAAAGACCAACAGAACATTGTTAAAGAGAAAATAAGGTGATTTACACTTATAGACCTTTTTTAACTCTTGTAAATATAAAAAAAAGAACAATTAAATTTCGTTGCATACAATAAAAATTAAAGATTTTGAGATTTACCAATTGAGTACCATTTTATGGCACTAGGTGCCGTTGTTAGCTAAGACTGTTAGGCCTAATCGATTCAGCTTTGACTACGATGGGTTTCCATTACACGCACAATCGCAAAAATAAAATACGTCCTGTTTTTGTACGTTGCTAATTTCCACAGTTCTGAAGGGGTAATGTTGATCCAATGCATTACCGCTTTAACGTGTTCACCCCCCTCCCCCTCCCGAGGCAGTCTTCACATTAAGATAGTAGGTGAATTCCCTTTTCACAAATCTGGCATTTTTTTTTATAGAAATTTTGACGAGCCTTAATTCAGCCGAAGCAATTAATGCTTGTATGGCTGAACCGGTTCAATTTTGAACATTACCAGATTTTTAGATTAGAAATATCTGCCAGCCCGGGGATTCGATCCGGGAAACCTCCAATCATCGTCGGGGGTCGAAAGATTGTCCAGAATTAGCCAGAATACATCCCATAGCCGCTGAAGGAGCATGGTAGCCTCTCACGCTACCCTGGCCGGCAGTCCTGGCGGGGACTTTGCCAAGGTCCCCTTTCCAGGGGTTCGATCAGATCCGCAAACCTCCAGCAACCAGGCTAAGCTCTCTCACCGCTCAGCCACGATTAAATCCAAAACTTAAGTCCAAGAGTCCGAAAATTGTCGGTTCATTCAATTAGTCGGACATGCAACTCCAAAAAGGTAATAGCAATAGGTTCGTATCTGTATTCATTCTCCAGTGTGGCCGCATTTCACGAAAATTGCTGAGGTGCAGTAACAGAAACCAAAACGGCTGAAAATTTTGAATTCCTTAAAGTATATCTCGCTGTTGTCGTCCCAGTAACATTTTATCCACCCAAAACCAAAACTGGTAGAAAAACCCGCCAAGTTTCCAAAAACGGTCGGTCTTTGAAGGTAGTGATATCATTCCACCAGGGAAAGGCCACCAAGGTTAATCCTATTAGCCAAGTTAATCACACATACTAATAGTTCGAAAGTTAAATGAAAACTAGAAGATTGCTACTAGCGGTAGCAATCTTCAAGTTTTCATTTAACGTCCAAATTATTATTCGGTGCGATTAACTTGGCTAATAGGATTAACCTTGGCGGTCTTTCCCTGGTGGAATGATATCACTACCTTCAAAGGCCGACCGTTTTTGGAAACTTGGCCGCGTCAACATATTGGTTATTTGTACCCTTACTTTGACGAATCTGCCCTCATTTTGGGAAGCAATGCAGCACCAGCTAAAAAGCTACAAAATAATAAGGGAATTCCTGGTGTAGGTGCATTTCTAGAACAGCATTGCACGAAAAAATAAAGAACCACCATACCCTGTATCCCTTTCCACCACGCCATCTTGGGGTAAGGTTAAAACAATGCATTCCCGCCTTAACTTATTCATCCCCCATTCTCCCTCCCACTTCCGAGGCGGCAGTCTTACGTTAAGATCGAAGGTTCCATTCCCTGGTCGGGAATCTGATATTCAAGTCCAATTTTAGGTTCAATTCTCCACGCAATCTGCAATGATATATGTCCAAAAAGAGCAGGTTCACTCAATTTTACTAACATATAACTCCAAAAAGGTAACGCTATAAGTTCGCATCTTTATTTATTATCCGGCGTGCAAGCACTTCACAAAAATTGCAAAGATGCGGCAACAGAAACCAAACTTGCAGGAAAAAGTATCTCGCTATTGTTGTTCCAGTAACATTTTATGAGAGCTGCTTTGTCATGGAGAAGAGAAAGAGAGGAAAGCCGCGCCAACACATTGGTTGTTTGCGCCCACACTCTGACAAATCTACCCTAATCTTGTCCAACAATACAGCAGACTGCTGCAGAATAAAGTTGCCCAAGACCCTTACCCTACGAAGCTACAACAAGCTTTTTACCGTGAAACATTCATTATTGTTGGTTAGTCATTGACATTTAACCTATGTCTTCTACACGAAGAAAGTAATTAGTTTATAAATGCCAAGGTCCCTATACGACAATACCTGCGAAAAACGTCACTTAAAACGGCCCCGATGATGAATCGCTCCGGAATAAAGCGGTTGTCACAGGCAACGAGACGCCACCGTTAGCGACATACACCTCCGTTAATATTATGACAACAAATAAATCTGAACTCGATGGCAAAAAGAATAATAGTATTGCTACGCGGGTATATAAAATATTCACACAAATAAAAATAAAAAATGAACGAGAAAACAAGTCAAACAACTTGTGTGTTTCCATTAGCTGCGAATTATGCAGAAGTAACGACGCAATGGCCGTAAATATTAACCAGCCGAGCGTGGGTCCATAAATCGGCCTGTCACTCGCCACCCATGCTCGCCCCATAAACTAGCCTGCTTGATTTCTGGCCCAGCTATGGCCGTCCCTCACCTGACAACATGGCCAAGACCGTGAAACACGCACAAAATCAAATGGCACCCATGTTTACCTACAAATCTGTTTGCATTTCTGCATGAGGTCTAAATATATCACATGTAGTATTAGCCTCCAGGGAATGTCAACCCCTTCAGTGCCACGGATACACGCTCACGCGGACACGCAAAAAAACTAAGTCAAAAGACGAAAAGCTGTCTTCACGAGGGTTCCCATGGGGACCCTGAAAAATCGAGCATGCACAGCCGAGTGGTCAGGGGCTCGGTATCGGATCCTGATACGAGATCGAATCGTCTTGCCGACACTACGGGGGGGGGGGGGATTGAGGCTTAATGGAGCGTCGACAGCCAGGTCATTAGCGCCAGCCTCAGTCACAGTGCAGTGGTTGCCACTGTACCGCACATTAGAGATGTTAAACAAACCCCAATCTAGAGCTTACCATAGATCACGGGATGGAGAGAGCCAATTTTGCTAGGAAATACCTAGGATATTTTACACAGAAACACACATGCAACAATATGTTTCTCTCACGCGTGTCGTAACAGAGGTGACGAGAGTCGAGGGATACATTGCTGGGCGCGGTGAATACCAGTGGCGCAACTGGCAGTGGTGGGCTTAACTGTATGGCTTAACGTTTAGGTTGGTTAGGACACATGGCGCTTGAACCTAACATTTTAGCTCTAAAAGAGGCAAGTATTTTAGGAGGGAAGTAAATAACGTGAAAACTTTTTAAATGAATTTTACGCTTTATTTATTTGTCGTAAACAAATAAATAAAGCGTAAAATTCATTTAAAAATTTTGAATTAATTGGACGAGGGTTCAAATGTTGTTGTGGGCATCAACAGACAGAGGACAGGATGCAAGTTCCTTGTCTCTGCGTCTCACTGTGCGTCGTAAATCGCCCATTTTCACCAACTAACCAAATTTTATCCACCCACCCAATCTCACCTACTGAACCAACTTGACCCACACTCATCAATCCAATCTCACCCATCGGATGCTTTTATTTGCTTGTTTTGGTCTGTTCAGTCCATTTATTGTATTTAACACACCATCAGAGACAATTAAATCTTCAATGGACCCATGTTCGATGGATTAGAACATTCATTAACTAACTCAATTAATATAAGTAATTAAGTTATATCCCTCCTATTATATTCATCGACCTAATGATGAAACAGCATTCGTTAGGGAGAAGTTTTTGGCCCCCCCCCCCCCATTTCAGCTCTGGGCTAAGCCTATTTTAATTTTCGCTTGTACTCTGCCCGTTTCTAGTATAGAAAACCGTTCAAATGTATGTAGGCCGACTTTTGGCCTTTGTTATAAAAAAAAAAATTGCCCCTTATACAACGGAGTGAAAAAATCCGAAACGTTCCATTTGTGATGGTATGTGTGCGCCTAACTCTCTCATTCTAACCCCCTATAGGCCAAACCACGATCTTGCCTTTAGGGGGTTGGTAATTAGGATTAAAAAACAGAACAGAAAAACGTAGAATATGTCAGGAGGGTGGGAAGCAACGTTTTTAGTTAAAAAGCTAGAAATGGCTCTTGCACCCTTCACATATGGTGCTTTGACAACATTATTTTTTGCTCCGTATTTCAGAAAGAATTAGAAAATTTAGTGTGTCATATTGGGTCGTTAGGTTCAAGCTGGGTCATTAAAAAAACGGTGACCCAATGACCCTTGCCCCATTTCGATCGAATGTTTTGCTATCACTTAATTAACGGGCAGAACCATTCTCAATTTGGCGCCCCTTTTACCAGAGAAGTGAATGGTGTATGCATGTTGGTTTCGTCATTCGGGTTTTACATCATACCCACTGCTGTCTCGCAATGAACATGGACTTACACGATTTGCAGGAAAATATGTGTAACATCCAACATTGACATGACCACGGGTAGAAGACATGAAGAGAGAACCAAAAGTGCTAAGGGAAAAAAAATGTTACCACTAGGAACTAAGTCGTATACAGCTCGGGCTATGCAGGTCTCGCAGAGATGTTATGGGCCTGTGGGTCACTGGTTTTAGCTTATTTTTTTGTTCCTTTAGACCCATAACACCACGAGTTTGACCCACTGAATCAATTTGATACACTGACTTTTCCAAAGTCTCTCTTTCTGAAATATGAAACAGCAAAACATACTGTCAAATACCAAAGTGACTTACTAGCCCGAAATTCAGGAACGTGCTTCTTTGGAGTTACTTTCGTTATAGGCCGAAGGATGTATGAGAGTTGAATTTTATAAATGTTCCAGTCCATCGACATGGATCCATTGAATATTTAGTGGTCTTTGAGAGTGTGTTAAATAAAATAAATAGGCAGCACAGACTGAAACAAACGAATTTGGGTCAGTGGGTCACGCTGGGCGAATGGGGTCGCGGAAAAAAAAGCCCCCGAAAAAAAATCCCCAGTGAAAAAATACCCGCTAAAAAAAATCCGTATCTAAAAAATCCCCAGCCAAAAAAATCCCCGGTAAAAAAATCATCAGCCAATGGGGCAAAAATGGAACTTTGTCTCTGAGTCAAGTTGGTCAGTGGACCAAAAGGGGTCATGAGTAAAGCAAAGTAAAGTGGATCGTGGACCAACCTTTTCGATCCATCCCATCTGTGGTTAGTCACATAAGTCTTATAACATTTTCGCAAAACAACGAGCGTCGATACCAACCTGCTGACAAAGTAAACAGTCTGCATTAAAGACTGAACTAGCGCGAATACGAGATACATAAATATGATAAAGTTGCTTTTTGGTACTTGCAAGTTTGAAAAGGCCGCCCTGTTAGCACAGTGGTTAGTGCGCCCGGCCTAGTACGTTCAAAGGTTCGAGTCCCAGTCGGGACAGTTGCCGTTTCTTTCTTTCTCACATTAGTGTATCTTGAATTCTCACAAGGCCAGGCTTTCAAGCAAACTGTTTGCTTCGGTTAACTCTGTTGTTTATATATATATATATTTTTCAGTTTTCTCTCATTTTGCTTAGACGTGCTCACATTTGTCATTCAAGCATTGGCCACCGAGGCTCGATTTGCTTACCACTCGCCACAATACTTCATTTTATTATTTTATTACAGCAATGTCGTGTAGCCGAGTAATAAGAACGTACCACGATAAATCTTATTTATACATTATACCAACCACGTAAGTCTACACAACACTTGAAGCGTTAAAACAGTCAACTTGTAGGCCTATATTATAACAAAAATATAAAAATAAAGAGAAAAAAAATAGTTGGTGAAACCAGGCAGGCTTTCAGGTTCGATAAGGAAAAGACGGGAGGGGAGGGGGGGGGGGTTCCTTCTTCAGTCTTTTTGTTGGGCCTAACACACGCCCCAGGCCAACAAGCATCCGTCCAAATCCCAGCTTTCAATTGCGCTCGTTTTCCAACTATGGCCGAGCAGCGATTTCACACCAACTGACGACAGGGTCGTATTTCTTCGGGACGAGCAGGAAAACGTCATGGTTATGGCATTGGTGCTCGTCGTCCATGGCGGCCCCACTTCCGGCTGGCCGTGTTGACGTTGTTGCGCGCCGGCTCTTCCACCGCCTGGACTCCCACCCTCCTTCCTACAGCTCCCTCCTACGTCCGCAGTTTTGCCAGCTCTAAAACCAGCGACGTCCAGCCGAGAGGGGCAACATAACGGACAGGAAAAAGCTGGCGCAGTATAACCCCGCCCCTCCGACGTTCAAAACGGTCGCCAGCGTCATCTTCGGACAGCGACTACAGACGCACCAGGCCCAAACCCATCATCGCTGGTGGGTGGCAGATTGAATTACTTCGAAGCCATTTCTGTCCAGTGCCAATTGCCAAATATAATGGCGAATGTGTACGAGCGCTTTTGGCGAAATCGGAGCTGCAAAAACTAGGATAAACGAAGCGACCCCTTCAGACAGCGTGGCGTTTGCACTATAAAGTTTACAAATCGTTGCGATTGAGTCCGGCTTCTTGTTTACTGTGTAGTTCGAAACCCATGCAACGGCAAGAAATGAGATTGAGTAATGGCGACTACACGCCACCTTTACCTGACGTATTTAAGAAGAAAATAAAAACTGTTAAAACAAGTACGAGGACGCCCAAATTTAAAAAAAAAATACTACAAAAAATTATTCCAATGATAAACCTATTCCGATGATAACCAATAACAAGCAATATCATTGTATCCAAGTAGAATGCGAAACTTTCAACTTTCCCTTCCTACAGAACACAAAACCCCTCCCCTTGTTGTTTTACTACGACCTTCTTTGGGAGATAGGGTGAAGTGCATCTTCGTCAATGCGAGTTTGAACATTGTCTCGTACAGGTTGTCCGTCCCATTGCGATTAGGATTTCGTAAATTCAGGCTCGTAAATTCACGTCAGCATACCTTTTTTCTTCCAGTGTCCTTGCCTTTTTTTTCTTTTTTTTTTCTCTTTAGCTCCAGTCATTTTTCCTCTTTTTCTCAGGTTTGGCTTTTAATACAATAAGGCTGTTGCCTCTAGAGACACGCTGGGGTGGGGGAGGCCTTTCGAGGTGAGGCGGAGGATGGGTGGGAGGAACAGGAGGAGGAGAACGGAGAAAGAAGGTGCGAAGCAGAGATCTGTCGTCCGTCCGCTGGGTGAGGAAGGCAGGCCTGGATCGGGTCCCACCCAGCTAGCAAAAATCCCATTTGACGACACCGCACGCTCCGTGCATTGGGCTAATGGAATTTTTGTCATTTGTGTCACTCGCTAATTCACAGCAAAACTGATACCCTAATCTGTATGATTAATTAACTAGGCCCATCAGCAAAGATTAGGTATAGCGAAAGGAGATTCGAGAAAGAGGGGGTTCCTGAAGAAGGTGGGCCATCCATGGACAAGGGCAAGCAAAAGACGGTGAGGAGGTAGGTGGCTTTGGCCGAAGGGCTTCCAGGGTCCAAGGAGGGTGAGACAAAGCATTCACCCACGCACCGTGGTGCGACCTGCCCGCGGCCCTTTCGTTTAATTAAGTATGCGCGTGAAACTCTTGCCCCTCCGTTTAACGAAGTTCCGCTAACAATACTGCCAGACAACCCTATCAGCTCAAAAAAAATCGTCGTCCCACAGCGAGGACAAAACACGCCGTCCCTCCCTCCATCCAACATCATGTGATGAAACGCCTCCCCTCCCACGCACTTCAAACTTCGGGTCTCTTCACGTCAACCTCGAGTAAGCCACAGACTCGAACTATACGCATACATACAAGAAATTCTGACGCCACTTTAAAGAAAACACTTTACCGTTACCACTCTTTCCATTTTTAACCACCGCCTTCGCTGTAGCGGGGTTGAAGAAGCACTCGGGAAGAAAGGAAGGGGGGAGAGTTGAGAATTAACATGTAAATTTTGCACAAAACCTCCGAGCCTTAGCATGCAATAAAGTTAACACGTTTGCCTTGGCCCCTTCCCAAGAAAGGGAGATTAAGAAAAAGAAAAATTGCGCTTACTTAAGTCTTATTGAAAGAAAGAATGTACAACGGGAGAGCATGAGCGATTAGAGCTTCTCTGCAAATCGCCCCGGCTCGCGATGCTCTCCCCCCCCCCCCACCTTCCCCGAAATTCCCACCCCCTCCCTCCTTAAGCGCGAAAAAACACTTACATTAGGCAGCGCTACGCAGCAATGAATTGGAACTGTCCAACACGAATGAGACAAGAAATTTGCATAGCGCTACCGAGCCCTCAACACGAGATAGACAGAAAATGGAAAGGAGGGAACGAACGAGAGACGGAACGCGCGTATTGATCAGCGAGAAGACGAAGGCTTAGAACGCGGAAGCACGTAAAAACTACATCCCCCACCCTCGCTCCCCCTTTTCTCCTCCTAGCACCCGTAAAACGGGAGAGCGAAGAAAAATCATCACTCCACCGTCAAGAATTTTTTAATTAATCCCCCAACGTACTTCGTTACAGTAATCCGATAAAACCCTTTACTGAACGAGCGAATTAGCCCTCCCCACCCCTTACATTCACCCCTCTCAACGTCCCCCCCACCCCCTCCTACAAAAGAACCAAACCTTTCAACAAACGCAATAACGCACAAAAACGGGGAAAAAATGCTCGCAAGGAAATGGAAGCGGGGGGGGGGGGGCGGCGGGAGAACCGCGTCAAATGTTTTTCGGATCGTCAAACGACAATTTCCGTTTTATTACCTCATCCCTTACATAATCCGTAAGAAAAACATTATCATCGGAAATTAAGCGCGTGAAACAGTGATGTATCCTTCTCACCCTCCCCCCCCCCCTCCCAAATCATCCTACTGCCAAGCCGGATGGCCTGGAAATGGCGACAGGAAAAACGTTTAGCCAACATCATACCATTCGCCAAATTTTTCCCTCATCACCCCTTAAAAGGAAAGCTAATTAGAACATGGCGATATTTGGCAGATGTGTCGTTTTTCGCGATGAGAATGGCCAAGTCACAAGCCGTTTTCATCCACGATCGCTCTCAATACTCGAGTAGGCCGACTGCCACGAACGTCTAGTAATTATTCATTAATTGTGTTTTATTTTTTCATGTTGAAACTTCTTAGTAAATTTTCCACACGTACATACCCTTAGTGGTTGAAACGGACTTTCGTCGAATATTGCTTTTTTTCCAGTTTTTTTTAAAGAGCAATTACATCCATTTTGACATGCATGTTTGACTTTTGGATCACTTAACACAATAACTAAACACAAGAATTGCGGTAAAAATATGTTACTTACGTCCGATATAACAATATAATTACTGCATCACCAAAACACGACACGGAGATCGCCATTGTTTTGCTGGAAGGCTCAGAAATTAATGCCGACAGATGTCACTTTTCGATTTCGACTCGCAGCCGATTGAGATAGCTGTATTGACTGTGAGGAGCTCAAGCGTCTGACGGCCTTAGCTGTCCGGCAGTGTAGTGGCCAGCTAAGGCCGTCAGACGCTTGAGCTCCTCACAGTCAATACAGTTATCTCAATCGGCTGCGAGTCGAAATCGAAAAGATCCGTCTGTCGGCATTAATTTCTGCGCGTTCCAGCAAAACAATGGCGACATCCGTGTCGTGTTTTGGTGATGCAGTAATTAAATTGTTATATCGGACATACGTAACGTATTCTTTCCGCAATTCTTGTGTTTAGTTATTATGTAAGTGTCCCAAAAGTCAAACATGCATGTCAAAATGGATGTAGGTGGAAAAAAAGAAAAAAAAAACTCTTCCTTCCACTCACTTTCAAAATAAGGGTGTTGACTTCAGATTATTATTTTGTGGTTATCTGCATCACGTGTCGTAGTCATCGCCCTTGTCTTCAAGCCAAAGTACAACATTCATCCTATTTGAATTAATTAGACAAAATGACTCCGAACAAGGACAAACTCGCAGCCTGTAGGTCAGACTTACTTTCCCTTGGAAAATTTGGCGTCTTACAAAGATTAACATTCACTACAGCCCTATATACTCCTGTATTGTTTTGTAGACCTTCGTTACCGCCTTTTAGGCAACCTTTTCCACACTTTCAAAGAACGTACATTCTCTTCCGCTCCAAAGAGACCAACCACAATCACGACCACAGTAACATTACGCTTTAATCTCCTCCAACATCAATCCAAGACTACGTAGAAGCCAAGTGGCATTAAACACGCATCAAATGAGGGCCAAATAATCGGGTAGCTACTAGCCTAGATCCCTACAACTCGTTTTTCCCTCGTTATAACCAAGTCCAGCCTGTTTAGCAGGAAGTGGCCGGCCAGAACGAGCTTTTGGCTTCCTTGCGTTCTCCACTCCTTGGTTTCAAAGGGTTTGAAGGCGCCCGCCCAGCGTTCGTGCGCAGGTGCCTGCCAGGTCACTCCTGTAGCAGCCCCACCCACTGCAGACAAGAGCGATGACAACGACACCTCGCACTGTCATGGCCTCCTCCTCCCCCACCATCGCCCCCCCCCCCCCACTCTTTCTGAAGGCTCCACCCCCAACGTCCGCGTGCCCTCTCCGCCCTGGCCAGTGGCCAAGTAGCCATCTTGCTTACGTCTGATTTTCTGTAATGATTCTTGACGAAAATTGCGTGAAGTTGAGCGTTTCCAAATTCTTTTTTTTGAATACAAACATTATCAAACTTTCATATTCATACGTTTACACCATTGGAATTTGCAAAGCAAACCGCCTATCTGCCATTGTGCGTTGTTGTTTTCGTTCTGGGAACCTAGTTACCTATTTGTGGGCATAAAAGGTTTACGGTCGCTCCTTACTTGAACATGCAAGCCAGGTCTGGTCCCCGCACTTGTTGGAGGATATTGATTGGGTTGAATCGGATGAGAGGCGGTTCACAAAGACCCTGCCAGGAATGCGAAAACTACATTATAACCAACGAATTAAATCTCTTAAACTTGATTCCCTAGAACTTCGCTGACTAAAAAGCGCCTTTTAAAATTTTGCACAATATGTTACCACTCGATATCCCATTTTTTTTAAAATTCACGCTCCATCATGAACCAGGGGACACTCATTGAAATTAGTAATTCTAAAAGTAAAATTAAATTGTAGAAAATGCTTCTTCTGCGTTAGGGTAAATGCACCTTGGAATTAGCTGAGCAAGGAGGCTGTCTCTGCCCCTTCGGAAACTGCCTTTACGAAACTATGGGACAAACCTTGCCTGTGCGCCCAGAGTTCTGTATTTGATATTATCAACTTGTCTTATGGAAACTGGGCTAGCTGCCAGCGGTCAACTGAAGACCCTTTGTTTGCCCTTTTACCATTAGTGGCAAATAAACTGAGAGCTGAGAACGTTTGAACTGAGAACTGATTTGCCGTACGACACTTTTTCCCGAACGGATCCCACAAAATCAAAACGAATTTTTGCCGACGTCATTTTGGCTAGCGAACGGACCTCCAGCTCTCCATTTTCCACTCTCTACCTCCCCCCATCCCCTCTCTCCTTGGTGACCACTCGCCTTCATCCAATCGATGAGTCCCGTTTACGTAAACATGCTCATAATTCTGGACGCGGAAGTCCACAGACGTCACTAGCGTGACCGGAAGGACGGACACAAGAGAAACGAGCTGATTTTGCGGTCATTTCGACCTGACCAGTCGCCAGTGACAGCGCAGCTACAATCATAAACAAAGGGTTAAACCTACTTAAACCAAACACTGACATTTTTTTTTACGGTATTAAGAATCATACAGTTGTATCATAGTGAGAAAATTGCTGCCGAATGATGTACGTAGCTTATGACTGTATAAAACAAGCGACTACTTAGTTACAAACGGTCTTCTATACACTTCCGCCACTTCCGGGTCACTTCCGCTTCATACTTGCCTTTTTTAAAATTTCTTTTAACGAATTTTTGGACGCTAAATCTAATGGTGAAAACAGTTTGTCTCTGTCAGGTACCGTTCCATAGATGATGGGCTCATTCGGCCACTTCCGGTCCCTTGTGGGTTACTTCCGCTTCATACTTCGGGTCTATTTTTCTTATTCACTTTTAACGAAATTTTCGACGCTGAATCTAATCGTGAAAACAGTTTGTCTCTATCTGATTCCTCTCCATAGATGATGGGCTCACACTAAACTACTTCCGGTCACTCGTGGGCCACTTCCGTTTCATACTTCGTTTTTTTTTTAATTCACTTTTAACGAAATCCTGGACGCCTAATCTAATCGTGAAAACCGTTTGTCTCTATCTGGTAGCGTTCCGGAGTTAAAAGAGGCGACGGACATACGGACGAACAGATAAGTCATTGCTATAGTCTGTTCGGCTGTACAGAAAACTAAAACGTGCAACCTCTGCCTCACTTTCTAATGTGAAACCCGTTAATAATAAACTACAAGTCCGCAACAAAATTTTCAACAACGTCACACCAACCCCCCAAAAAAATTAAAGCAAAACCAAATTTACGGCCATGGCGTCCATATGGGTCCGAGAAACCGCAAGGAACAGCTTTCGGACGTCAAGCACATCGTCTGTTGCACAATCCGTGCCTTGTAAACCTCCCCCCACCACCTCCTTCCTCTTCCACCACGCTGCAGATTTCACGGGGCTCGTTCATCACCCATCCCTCCCTCCTTTTCCCATCCTATCTATTCCCCTCCTGTTTGGCCCCAAGGGTTATTTCCTGTCTGTCTATACGTCTGTCCATGTTATCCCACCCCCTTAGCCCTGAGCTAATCTTGGCTTTCCTCCGCCGGGCTAAATTTACCGCTTAGCTCCTTCTTTCACTCTTCTTCATCATCTTCCGTTTCCCCCGTCCAAAATAGTTGCTCCCGTCCGTGTCATAATCTCCCCTCCCCCTCCTCCTCCTTCTCCCTGCTTCTCATAAGGCATAACTGGGCTAAAATTGTCCGGAACCCTGTCCTCTTCTTTGCTCCAAAAAAAAAAAACGAGAATAAAAAAAAAACATCCCGGGCTAGCTAGTCCATAGCCTACCGCAAACGCTTAATAAGGAGGTCCTAATACTAATATTAGGTCCAGACAAACAACCTTTTTTTCCTTCCTTAGCTGTAGACCGCAAACTTGGTGCGTCTCCATGGGTAGAAAAGGTAAAGGTCACAATTTGTTTTTAACATTGGTTTAAAAAAAAAAAACTGAAGCTTTGCCGACGAAAGTAGAATCGTACGAACAAGTAAGTAAGTTCATTCCAATTAAAAATCGAACAGTAATTCACAACAGCACAGGCTCGCGTGTGAGGTAATTAAAAATACGTCAATTCGGAAAAACACCATTTGTACTACAATCTGGAAAGACAGTAAATAGTAACTACAATAGGTTCATAAGAGAACAGGAACATAAAAAAACGAATACAATATACTAGGTTAACAACATAACAAAACATTGATAATTAGCTCATTATTTTAAAGTTTCTTAAAGTAAACGTAAAGTAAAGTTTCTTGAAGCATTTTAAATAAAGTTTCTTATTTAAAATCAACGACAGTCAATGTAGGGAGGTACACGTTGAATCCTAGATTAGATTTGGAGGTGTGGGCGTCATAAATAAAATTTTAAAAAATGTGTTTGATGAAAGAGATTTATTTTTAAATACCACAATCGAATATCCTAAACATTATTTTTCAATGAACCTCAACTTTTTATTACTTTATGCTTATCTGTTCATCCAATTATTATTTTCTTTTAAGTTGCCGGCATAAATTAATAAATTACGTAGAAGCAGCGATTACAATAGTAGTCGCATAAAACCACAGCTTCTGTATAGAAGCAATGTTTCTCACGATGTGCGAACCTGTGTTTGTTTGGTTTCAACACTTTACCAATAAATTCAGCGTTGATGTAATGACACTACCTTCACTTTTTTTTAACCGAAGAGACGCGTGTCAGATGTCCAAGTGGGGTGCATGACCGTTTCGCCGGATTCCCGTTTCGCTGAATTTTAATCAATCGGTGTCTTTATTTACGGCGAAACGAAAATTCCCGGTTCGCCAAATAATATTTTTCAAAACTACGTGCCTCGATCGCTCTGCCGCGCTCGCTGCGGCTAAACATATAACATCGAAAACCGCACCTAACCACAAATTCCTTCCAATTAGGAATGCATCTTTAACTTCTCCCTCCAACGTTAAATTTTTAAAGAATAACTTGATTCGACGAAAGGGTTTTGGCGAAACGAGAATTACCCTTTTCGCAGACTTTTAATCAGAGCTTAATTTTCGGCGAAACGGGAAAATTTTCGGCAAAACGAAATTCGACGAAACGGGTATACAGTCCCCAAGAAGCATGTACAGAAACAATGCCACACCCAACTCAGGCCGAATTCTGATAATTCACGTCCAGTGTCCGAAAAACGAGACCAGCGTTAGCTTTAAGACCGAAGTGAACTACACTGAAAGGATAGCAAGCGTTGACGAGGGTCGTGAGCAGCTGTTAGCGGCTTATCAGAAGGTCGAAGGCTTTCGAACCACTCGTGGACCTTCCATGAAATGCTGCTTATCTCATGGCGCTTATACACACAACCTATTCCCGCCATGTCAGTCCTTCACGTGACGTCAAACGCGAGACAAGAATGACAGCTACGTTCCCGAACTCCAACCCCAAGAATTAAGTCCCGTTACCATCACGTCGCCGTTGTACGTGAGGCTCCGAGACGGCGCTTGCACTTCCGAAACGTGGGACTAGAAAATCGACAGATGTTTGCTTATTCTATCTAAGCTATTATGTTACCAAGATTCACTACTGTGATATTCCAGAAGTGATAATCGTTAATAAAAGAAAATCCATGCCAACACATACTGACGGTTATGGGTGATTTTTAAAATTTTTCCAGCAGAACTACTTAGAAAAAAAAACCAGTAAACGGGGATAACAGTGGTATTTAACATGTGTATTTTGTTCTGAAAATGTCTGTTAAACACAGACTACAACAAAATAAAATTTTTAAATAATCAAGGTTTTTTTTATTATTATTTTTTTTTTGTAGTTCTGATGAAGGTGAAAGGTATTACCGACAATTTAACGGACAAACATTTTTTGAGTGTCCCCTTGTGGTGAAAAATGTGTATTTTGTTCTGAAAATGTCTTTTTCACCACAAGGGAACACTCAAAAAATGTTTGTCCGTTAAATTTTAGGTAATACCTTTCACCTTCATCGGAACAACAACAAAAATAAAAAAAATAAAAAAAAAACCTTGGTTATTTAAAATTTTATTTTGTTGTAGTTCTGATGAAGGTGGAAGGTTTCGAAATAACATAAAAAAAACCTGTTTTTAAATTTTATTTTGTTGTAGTTTTGATGAAGGTGAAAGGTCTTACCGAAAATTTAACGGAGGAACATTTTTAAGTGTTCCCCTGTGGTGGTAAATGTGTATTTTATTCTGAAAAAGCCGAACTATTCAATATTTACGATGATGGCATTCCGTTTTGATCTTTAACTCACGGAATGGTAAATTAAAAAAAAATGAAAACACTTCCGGAATAATGTTAAACATTCTAACCGACACCAATTGATTGATCAAAGTTAACAGACAATCGGCAGCCTGTTATAAACTATTATAGTTTTCTTTTTTTTGTAATCTGTTTCTTGAAATTAAGGAAGGCCAACTGCACAGTGTATATATGTGAAATATAAAAGCAGGTTTTCCCAAATTTTTGCATCTTAGAGAGACTGTTGGTGAGCACTGTTAAGATACAAAACAAAGACCCATAGAATATCGTGGATCAGGGAGAAGGATGTCGCCGTCTTAAGATGTTAAACCATACGTAATGGCTGTTTGCCGTGACGTCACCATTGAGTTAGCCAATGACGAACGAGAACAACGGCTGTTTGGCCGTCTGATTGGACTAGTCCAGTCACGTGATGTGCACGTCACAGCAAAGAGCCATGGCGTGTGGTATAGGTGTTTCCTGCATACGATGGCCTCATACTTGCTCCGGACAGGCCACCACGTTCTGTGGTTCTTTAGTTTTCAGCCCTTGAAAACACTTTTTTTGGGGAATGCGAAAATTTGGATAAACCTACTTTTGTATGCCTGTGTGATGATTAAACTTAAAAAGCACTTGTCGAATGTTACAAAGTAAAAGCCTGAAAGTGCACAAATATTCATTAAAACTCGACGTTTCGGCTTACCTCGGAGCCATTACCACGAATAACAGATAAAAAGAATTACAAATAACACAAGAAATCCATGAATCAAGATGCAAGTAAATGTTCATTTTAACAAGGCAGAATTGCTAGGACGAGTAAAAACGTTTGACTTCTTTATCTCCGTGAATTTGTACGGCACACATCTGTTTTTTTTTTTTTTACAATACAAACCTCGGTTATCAATTTTTTTTTTTTTACAAAGAGTTTTCGTCGGAAAGTGTAGGAAAAAATTACAAGAGAAATAAGGGCTCCAGAGATTTTCCAGTATGGAATTTCCAGGCCTGGAATTCTACTTTTATTTTCCAGGATTTTTCCAGTTTTTTAAGAATCCACCCGAGCAAACCCTGCTGAAAGGTACACTTTAAAAATCACTTTAAGAATGAGATTCCTCTGGCTCCTCGACCACAGACAAGTCCAGGTCCTCTAAAGTAATCTCACAATGAACTCTTTCACCTTCTTTCACGAAACTCCTTCCGATTTCCCCGGTTATAATTTACCTGTCGGTCATTTCGGCAAAGGACTCGGCGCAAAGGCGGGAAAGAGAATGCTCTGGCCACGCGGGGTCACGTGATCTCCATCAAGGTCCGGGGCTGTGAGTGGCCAGTGGCGAAACGCAATCACGACCTTCCATCGCCGCTGGCGTCATCGGGTGATAACACACCCGTCATGCACTCGCCTTTCGAGCTGGCCACTTCGCTGCCCAACACGATCGAGTTACACCGCCTGGGAACGAAACTACGTGACCCTGGAGTTAAAAGGACTGCGGTGACATCACACGTCAGTCACGTTGGACAAAGATCTGGTTCAAGATTATACGTTTCAGCTGTAAAGATGCTGTTCTCGTCTATTTTTGCCGAGGGTATAGCAGCACAGTAGGCTTAACGAAAATAAGAGTACTGCGCTACAAGGAATATTATTAAAAACAATGTCATTCGTCGGAATCAACTTCACGACTACCGTAAATCGTAAAAAATGATCGATAATACCACACGTGGTCATTAATCATTGGTATGGTTAGAACTAGACTCGCGTGGTACTATTTGCGATGACTTAACCACGTTGCATTAAAAACAAGATGGAATTACCACAAAGAAATAATTATCGATAATACCAAACGTGGTCAATTATCATTGATATGGTTAGAAGAACTAGGTATTTGCGATGAATATACCACGTTGCATTAAAAACAAGATGGAAGGACCAAGAAGAAAAAATTATCGATAATACCAGTAGTCAATTATCATTGGTATATAGTTAGAACTATCTGATCGCTTCCAACGTTTAACTATCGCTCTTGTTAAAACGTAAAATCTTCAAGTTTGTAGTGTCCACGAATAAAGTCACCCGTCGAAGTTTTCTATGTGAGAAACTTGCAATTACAACATAAGATTACAGTAACAATCCAAAAACATCATAACAAACGTTGACTAATACAAAATTACAACTGGGATACCTAGTTTAGGCGTGCCGTACCGGAAAATGATTAGAGATCGCTGCAACGTCGAACACCGTAAAACAGTAAAGATAAAAATTGTGAAATGCCTTTTCCATCAGTTTGTTCCTTTGTTTCGTAATTTACAGATGGAAATAATATACAGATGAAAACCAAGAAGTACTTCTACACATACGCTGGTAAAGTTACTTTCCGACTGTACCTGAACGATTCTTCAAATAACTTCAAATTGCAACTTACCTATAGGAAAAAAGAAAATATAGGAATTAATTAAAGAATGAATTTTAAATCTAAAAACAGTATACATTTCATTTTCAGAAAAATGACGAAAGCAATCACACAACACAGTGGGAGTAAGTACTCTTCTCTTTTAGTTACAACATGAATGCATTCTTATAAGACTTTTGAACGTGATGCTATCGCCACCTTCCAATTCTACAATTTTTTTGGTAAGGAGGGGGTAGGGAAAATTTACAATGAAATTCAATTAAAGAAAGTAATTAAAGAAACTGACAATTTTATTAACCGCCTATATGGGCCACTACTAATTGTTTGCTTCCAACACTTGTGTAAGCACGTTTAAGTAACATTAAAGACCACAAAGTACCCTAATCAATAAAACACTAAAAACACAAAGTATCGGAACAATTTTCAAGTAGTAGAAGCAAAACAAGCTTAGTTTGATACGGGAAAAAACATAGATAAAGAAAAAATAATTTTCTTTTTATGTCTGACGAAGCTGGTTTTGATTTTACTGCCTGAAAACGGTTCCGATCTTGGTCCCGAAACGACGTGTTTTTTAATGATGTATTAATTCGGCCACTGTATGGTAATTCTACGATCATTATCGAACAATTTCAAGAAAGCAATTATCTTTAGCCTTTGAACTCGGTGAGATTAACTAGGCGTTTGATATCACGACTTTAAACTGTGAAAATTCGGCAAGAATACGTAACAAGTTTTGTTTTGGTTAGATTTTTTATTTTTAACTTTTCACTGCCATCTTCCGTTTTTAACCCCTAAAATTATACAAACGTTTATTATGCGTTCCTTATACGATAACACATTGTTCCCCAGGACCTTCCGTATCCATGAAGGCTACCTGGTGCAGTAACATTAATTATCATTTTTTTTTTTTGCGGCTGAGTGTGCGACACGATTGTGGGTTGGGTTGGGTCAGTAACTTGCTGGTTAGCATAATACGTGGCCTTGAATTTCAGTTGCGGCTGAGTTTAGATTACGCGATATGTCAGCAAGCCAATTACAAGCAAATATAGGCATTTTAAAGAAAGCTCCGCTAAAGGTGGGCTTCGGTGCAATACTCAAATCGAATTGTAAAAATTGTGGAGCATGCCCTCCGCTACGCCTACCACGGTTATTAGGAGTTCTACGAAATGATAATGAAGGAAGAATTTCTCTCTTTAATCTTGAGGAGAGTAGCATTCAGAAGGAAGCTCTTTAACAGGGAAGGGGGGAGGGGGGGGGGAAGAATACTTGTTCCATGGCGCCATCTAGTTAAAAAAATTAAACAGTACTTTTTAACGCTGGGATTGTATAATCAAGTTGTTTTTGAGACGTTCACCACTCTCTGATACAGATAACAGAATCTGCCGACACAGATGCTGATCTGGCATCTAACCGATATCCGATAACCCGTTTGATTCACTGCCACTATATTGTAGATAAATCCTCTGTTGACACTGAGTGGCGAATTAAGCACAGTTTCAATGCCTGTCAACAGATGGCGCCACTTGAAGCAAGCTAAAGACAACAAGCGGAAAGTTTCCTAAAGGCCAAACTAGACTGGCTGCTCCGGCTGCATCACGACGCGGGATGGCGTAAGAAAGAGGACAAAATCGATCCCTAAACGCAACACCAGCCACATGATTGCAGCAATTTTGACCTTGTAGGCACGTAGCAACTCATCGCTTCGCACGGAATTTTTCTTCGTCTGGTTGGAGCTTAAGTCTGTCAGCGGATGGCGCCACTTAACGCAACCGTTAACGAACAAATCTTCTACGAACGAAAAATCCGAATGTCACCGAAAATATCTGAAGAACGCAGGAAATTTCATCTTCGAACTCTTGAATTTCAAGCAACAAAGCTCCCTTTCCAATATGTAGAATGCAGCCAAAGCTTTAGTAGGAAATCATATTTGACCATGCACACGCTTATACACACTGAAAAGAAACCGTTTAAATGTAACGATTGTATCAAAGCTTTCAGACGGAAAACGCGAATACCTCCGAAAATATTTGAGACAGGAATTTCTTCTTTAAACTAGCTTCTTTCATGCATCAAATCTCTCTTGTAAGGATATTTGAACTAAATCCAAACAAAACTGAGAACGTTATTTATGTGTTAAACTAACACACACAATCAAAATTCAAATTCAGACGAGCATTCGGCTTCGCCCGCTCGATAAATTAAAGTAGTTACGTACACTATAATAATATAATAATATACAGAGACGATGCTCGAGGCATCCACCCACCCAAATTCCCGGCGGCAGATGTTAAGTGGAAGAAGTACCACCATTATTACAGTTGTTTTTTGCCGCATGAGGGAGGAAACCGGATTACCCGGAGGAAACCCTCGTGCAACGGGCGGGAAAGAACCGGAGAAAAACCCGTACATATACACTTCCCATCGCCAGGATCGAACCCGGGTCTGTAGGAAGCCAGAGATGTACACTGGGACCAGGACGCCTATCGAATCTGACGCCCCAGTGCTCGCAGCTACCCGTGCACTAGTTCAACAACTGGCCGCATGGAGTCGGAACCAAGGATGGAACACGAGTTGAGTTTATTTCCAGTACAGTTTACAAGGAAATAATTGGCAAAAGACGAACCTCACACCACAAGATGGCCGCGTGTGGGTAAGGGGTGACACACACAAAAAAAAATCGAAACATTTTCTTAAAAACGATTAAGAACAAATATAAGAAAAAAAATGGGGAAAATGTACGAGGACTAGAAATTAAACAATCTAACCAAATAAGAAAGGTTGTCAGTATTAACGCATTTTTCCTAAACAGCATTGCTAAGCTCGTAGGGTTTTGACCTATAACCACTTAAACAATAGTTTCTTGAACGATTTCAGCCCAGTAATAAGCTTAATTTCAGTAGGCAAAGACATGGGGTAATGTTAACATGGACGCTCTAGCGTCAGGCCTTACAGGCCTTCCTTTATGCCACTCCTGGTAATAATAATAATTTTTTCTTCATTTTTTTTTTAACTAAAATTTAATATAATACTATCTTTATTGCTGACAATGCTAGAAGTTTTAAGAAAAAACTTATGTGAGCAGCAATACACTATAGTATTATATAATTTAACAAAATATATAAAAAAAATTAACAATTATTATTAATTTACCTATTTCATCTCTTATACAGTTTAATTTTTGTACACAATACTTATAATCATCTCATGTAAAATTAAGGATATGTACAGGTTAAAACGAATTTAAAAGATTACGTAATAATGATAATAACAATGATAATAATACTATTTACAGCTTTTATTATTCGGGGCAGGCAAAAATGGGGAGAAACCAGAGACCTCAGACATCCAGTCGGTGTCTCATCCTCGGCGTTACTGGTTTCGGCCGATCGTCTCGAAATTCGAGACGAAACCGAGACGGACACAAGTATTGTCTACTGAGAAACACTACTCCGAAGGGAGCGAAGAATTTGGAGGAAACCTCAGGGTCAGAGGACACTTTAGGGTTCGGTTCGGAACACGGGCCTTACCAGTAAACGCTATCCGAATGTCTAAATGTCACGTGACAATACCGGACACGCACGCACCAAACGATGCCTTTGTTCGACAGTATTAAACGAACAATGCCTAGCCAGTTTAAATGTTTAAATTGGGGCAATATCCGCCATTACAAAACAATTCGTCGGTTATAACGTATGTAGCTTCTCTTCATTCAAAAAAAAAAAAAATCCATTCTGTCGCCATAAATATATTTTGAATATACTGCCGTCCATATTAGTTCTTGGATACAAAGGCCCCACGTGACCCAGTCCGTGTTGGTCCTCTCCGCCCACCCCAACCAGCCTTCTTATTAATATGCAACCCTTCCCTTCCAGTTCGCTTCTGTCACACGACTTTTATTCCATCAATTCAAGTGGTGGACGAAGGGTTACAAGTTACGGTGGAAGGGAGGGAGGGAGGGAGGGGAGAGAGAAGGGTGAGCGAGTGGACG
Organism: Lithobius niger; assembly: GCA_023313725.1. Classification (NCBI taxonomy): domain Eukaryota; kingdom Metazoa; phylum Arthropoda; class Chilopoda; order Lithobiomorpha; family Lithobiidae; genus Lithobius; species Lithobius niger. The sequence goes on from JAHWFP010078264.1 coordinate 96,179, forward strand.
CAACGCCGCGGGGGCTATCAAGGGGACAACGGACCAAACGCTACCCGCGCGTGCAGCACCAGAAAGAAAGTATCGTAAATTGTAAGAGGGATTCAAAATTAGCGCTACCAGTGTGTTTTTATTTATGTGGCGGTTTAAACGCGAATAATTTTTACCCACGAGATTTTAAGCCGTTAATTAATACCCCCCCCCCCCCCAAAAAAAAAGCCGAGAACACATTTTGGTTCAGTCCCGGTGTACACCATACTTAACTGTAGCGTATAGATGCAATATGAAAAAAAAACCAGTCCCTGTACCCACCGCGAGCTTTGTGAGGGTTCCCTGGGGCGCAAAAGCAGCAGAGTGGTCGTTCCCGTCTCCAAACCTAGTGAATACCGATTTGAATCCCGCGATTGAATGGGATTTACTAGACTACGTATCACTCTGTTTTGTCAAAATACAGGGGTTTACCGATATATTCACGTCGGCATCGTTCTTGGCCGCTATTACCGGTATCGGACGACAATCGCCCACAAAAATACATGCCGACACCGAGACACTGCGATTTGGTCCAGCAATACGCTGTAAATAGCTTAGAAAACTCGTATTTTCTATAACCTTGGAACCAACGAGATTAAAAAGATATGCGGTTTGCGGCATTTTTAAGCAAAATCCGAGCAGTAACCTCCTGGCTAGCCCTAAATGTACATCTACAGGATAATTTGTTTGAATTAACAATCTAAACAAAAATAAATTTACAACAACACAACAACAAAATTAAATTCTACAAAAAAAAAAATCCTTTAAACTTAAGTTTTAAGTCTTAACATACTTTTTTCCTTCATGTAGTAGCAGTGATAATCAAACAGGTGTAGGAATTGGTTCAAAATCGGGCCAGTATCAAGATGGGTGATGTATCGGAGCAGATCAGTTAACGAGTCAATCCTCAAACAACTCTATCTCGTTCTGAAGTTGTTTGACGCGCACCCAGGTTAGCCATAGAGAGAGCGACAATTTTGCTAGATAAATCCCATCGGAAATTCCTAGGATCTTAAACATCTCACAATCGACATGAGCACGAGACATCACAGGGCCCTTCTCATCCCGAAAATGCTGGGGAGGGGGGGGGGGGCTGAGGCTGGACTCAATTTACCAAATGAAACCGTTATCAAACATAGTCGACATGTAAACACACCGAATTTTCAAAATTCAATTTACATTAAATTTCGATTTATACACCTCCTTTAAAGAAACGTCATGTCAACCCTTCCGTCACTGCAATAAACGCCAAGTCTTCCCTTCTTCCTCCTCTTCCTTTTTCTTCTTCCCCTCGCGGTGTCTCCTCAAGTCATTGGCACCCCTGGCAGCGCCTGGGGCCTCATCACGTGCGCATTATGCCCATAGTAACGATCTATCATTTGCATAGATCATTTGGCGTAGAAACAAATGGGATTCGGCCGGCCTCTACCTCGGCCCCGGGCGCAGCCTGATAGCGACCGACTCCGTTACAACGACATTCTCGCTTCTCCCGCCCTTTCTTCGGGGCTTTTTCCTACTCTTCCCCTTCTAACCCCCGCTTTGACGACTCGCGACGCGCTCGTGCGTGGGAGGTG
>JAHWFP010078335.1:0-14851 GCA_023313725.1 Lithobius niger
ACATCACAACCACGCTGCGCCAGAAATCCGCCATTTTGCAGCACGATACAGCTGTAGTTTTCCCAGAAGGTGACTACGCAGATAATAATTAGCCAATAGGAACTCTCGTTGCAAAGGAAAGCATGTTATGAATTTGGTCATTGGTGGAGATAGCATTATACCGCATAGAGAGAGAAAGATACAAGGTAAATGTTAGTTAGCATTACTGAAAACGAAAGCCTGGTGAAATAATGTGATCGTGTGTTACAGTATGTAAATTGACTTTATTCTAGCTATGACATTGTGTAATTAGGGCAGGTTAGGTTAGTTGACTAAGACAAATTTAACGGGTTAGAGTCAATTTTTTTCTTATCCGTAATCAGTTCTGGTTTTCAGTAATGCTAGGATCGACTATAGCAGAAACGCGAAACCGACCAAACCAAGGATCTTGAATTATATGAAGCTTTGGTAGGGTCCGTCTATACAATACTATATTTCAACGCGAGAAACTGTGAGAGATTTGACGAAATGCCACGGCAAATCTCAAAAGCTTTTGCAATCACTGCTCCTATTTCGCGCAATTTTACTGATTCTTGCACTCACCAATGCGATCGCACGCAATCGTCACATTTCTCAACTGTGAAGTGAAACGTTCTAACCACGGAATAAGACGTGCCTTCGAGAGCAACACTCCACAAAAACTACTTTACATTATTAATACTTGCTCCACATTACCGTCCGGCTGTGTGGAAGAAAACATACATAAATATATACAGGATAAATACAATCTGGACATCTTGAACAAAAAGAAAAAGATGAAAAATTTGAGGGGGAAAAACATTAGTAATAACAAGAAAAATAATTTACTACCCTACATCACTTTCATATTCAACGAGCAATGCAAATATAAGGTGAAGACCACCAATATATAGCTTTGGGAAAATCATTAATAAATATATTCAGATTAACAGCAAATAGCAAGTACCGAAAAAAATTGGTCCTGCGTGAGAAAAAGAATTTATGTTATGTACATACCAGGTGGATGGTAAAAAGTAATTAATAGCCTACGCAACCCAACCCGTAACAATTCAGCTATTAGGGGAAAACCCACAACATAATAGTTTGTGTGTTTAATTGGGAATAGCAACACATGCGACTTCCAGCAGGTCATGCACAGGATGTGTAAAAACGAGTACAAACATCGATGGATAATGATACTGTTGCCCAAATAATTGAGGGTTACACCAAGTAACACTAGTAGTTACACTCTTTTAAATAGAAACAATTCCGAGTAATATCGTAATTACGAGGGCATGCAAAGAGTTTTTATGCGGGTCAAATTGTGCATTAGTTTATAGTTTTAAGGTTGTCTAACAACTTAATATTTGTTTACAAATTTCAACAGACTGTGGGGGGGGAAAAGAAATACCAAAAAGAACATATTGGGTGTAGTGCAATCAAACACTGTAAGGGGGAAATGGCCATTCAGTGTGTTCCATAACATGTTTATCCAGTCTGTTTTTGAATATATTAAACATATTTTTGAACATATTTTTGAACTAAGATCACCTTTGGAGTGCACACACACCAACACCACAGGAATGTGGACTGAGCCACACCTCTGCAACACAAAAAACTCGCTGACACTCAGTATTAAAGGAGCCTGTTTACCTTATGGCCATACAGGTGACGTGTAGCTGGCTACTGTTATTCTGAGAAGCTCATATCGTGAACAGCCCGCTCATCTTCAATCTGGCGCATTACAACACGGATGAGAAAAAATTACCTTAAAAACGATCGCACACAGTATGTAATTTCTGAGAACAAAACAACGCAAGTAATTGTCGCTTTCCTTTTCCTGTTACCTGGCAAGTGACTGGTTCGGAATAGTTACATTTAGTGACTGTTTAATCATGTTACAAAAAAAATCGGTGAGTTTGGGATAGGGGCCCATTGGCCTCTTCAGAGAGGAGGCCCATTCAGAGATTTTCGGATTACCACATGGGGTAATCAGCTCCCTGCAAATTGCTTCTGAGCATGAGCAGCCTACCTTGCAGTGGCATTCTTGTGGGAATGAACAATAAATAAAATAATTTTGTCAGTGAAGAAAGGCAATGTAGTGGATGTGAGTAGCGCTAGCTTATTAACCAATAACCAATTCTATTAACCAATAACCTTTATTAACTTCTGGTTAGGAGGCGTTAGTGTCACCTTTAGTGCTTATACCTACCATACTAGAATGACGTCCTGATGTCACCGCTTGTTTAAGTCATTAAAAGGACTGCAGACATGATGTTGTCTGCTACATTTCACCAAACATACAACTGTCTAGTTGTCCGCTTCTTTAGGTGCCCTTTAGGCGTGGCCAACCCAATGTGCTTTTCAGTTTGTTTAATAGCTTAAACTTAAACTTAAGTGTGTGATGGGCCTCCTTTAAATTTTGCTATTTGTGATATTTCTTGCATTACTAGTAAGGTGTTGAATCGTTTTGAACAGTTTGAAAATGTCTCAGAGACCTGGTCAATCTACTTTGAACATGCTAAATTTCATTTTACGACATTGATGTCCTATATATTAAACAAGTTGAAATTTTGCTCGCCAGTATTGGTAAAAACATGTACACTCTTTTACGCTTGGATTACGATTGATACCTTGAGTATTCGTATTAATTCTAGAAAAGAAGATTAGGTCAATATGCTTGACTTTATGGCAACTGTTCCTAGAGCACACAATAAGTTCGAAGAGTTTGACACAAGCTCAGAGTCCTGGTCAATCTGCTTCGAACTTGCTAAATTACATTTTAAGGCGTTTGATGTCCCAATAACAAAACAAGTTATTTTACTCACCAGTATTGGTATAAAAATTCTTTTACGCAATCTGGGCATACCTGAAGCTCCAGTAGACAATACCTTGGACAAATCAGACAAACTGCTTAGTGGTAATTTAAACCCCCAAGCCTAGTTTCATTGCTGCGGAGTAGCCTACCAAAAATGAGATCCAGCTGCAGGTGAAAGTAATGCATCTAATGTTTAAGTGAATTAAAAGGACAGACCCTGCACTGCGAGTACAGAACATTTCTTACTGACACTTATGGGATCATTTTGTCTTCATGGACATTAAATGTTGAAAACGTGAAGGCATTTGATGTTCCTGAAGCCTACAAATGTTATTTTAAATAAAACCGTCGAGGTTGCTCTCGCATTTGAGAGAGCTGACAAAAATATTGCCTTTCAGGACTTTTCTTCCTTTAAACTTGGAGAAAAAATGCTACCAAGTCAAGAAAGATGTGATTTGTTTTAGCTGCGGTTATTGTGGGCACGTGCGTAAAGAGTGCAAGTATAAGTCGCAACAATGTGCATCTTGTGGGGCCGTGGGCATCACAAATGCGTAGGGAAAGCCTCATGATGGTAGCACATTTTTCACGGGTTCTAAACCCACAGGTACAAAACCTAAGCAGTTAAACAGTTACAAAGGAACCATAAATATGGCCGTAAAGAAAATCTAGTTCTTGAAGAATATGCTAATACAGATTCTGGCACAACAAGTTGCGGTAGCGAAGCGAGCCTCGTTTCCGCTATTAATATTATGAATGCCAACGATAACCACCAATGGATAATTTACTGTATCCTAAATGGTCATAACCTACTTTTAGAAACAAATTCAGGATGTGATGACACTATTATTCCTTTTGGTTGAGCTAATACATAGCTTTCCAACTTAAAAGTTCAGCCTGAGAGGTAAACCTATTTTTCGTATGTTGTGGGTGGGGGAAGTTGTTAAACCTTTAGCAATAATTAGTTAAAATTTAGCTATAATGGTCAGACTGAAAACCATTGTGGCCCCAGGAAACCAACCTGCACTATTTGAAAAAGTGACGAGGGGGAATTTGTTGACGAGATTAACTTTGTTACCGACTCTGAAGTTTTTGAACTGTTTCCCGATCTGTTTAAAGTGTGTTTCAGAACCTTCTAAAACTATAAGGACAATATCAAGCTCAAAGCTGATGTTAAGCTCAAATTCTGCAAAAGCTTGCTCTGTACCACTTACTGTGAGGAGCTAGGTTGAAGCAAGGTGAGGGCAAGGTTAATCTTCTCTTTGAACAACAGTTCAGCTTCATGCCAGCTGATGCTTCTGGACATAATCCATTACATCGCTAGTGCACTGGATGAAGGAGCTACCGTTGACCTTGTGGCGTTGGACATGGCTTAAGCTTTTGACTCGGTGCCCCACGATTTGCTTCGTATGAAGCTTCAAGGCTATGGTGCATCAGATGGTGTTGTGAACTGGTATCGTGGCTTCCATCAAGATAGACGATAGTTTGTTTTGCATGGAAAACGGTCCGCTGAGGCTTATATATTTATTACTTATTTATAATATCAACATACTGCCAGTTTCTTCAAGGAAAGGTGATGGAGCAATACAAAAAAAAAAAAAAACCAGTCCTGTGAGAAAAAATTAGTAAAAAAAAAACCCAATAATAACAGCTAATAACAACCAAAACCCACGCAAGCCAAAAACGAGCGACTAGCCTATATTATCATTCAGCAAATGAAAAACGCATCATGGTAACAATTTGTCCATAAAAATGTATAGACAATTTACGGCAATCAACAAGAGCCTATATTAGTCAATGTAGCCTATGCTATTACATCTGTAAACTCAACGGAAGTCATCAATGTTGGAATAAATTTAGTGTTGGAATAAAATTTGAAAATATCAACAGGAACCAACAATGGTCACTAAATGCAAGTCAAGGTACAACAGTCATCATAACCACAACATATCATCCATGATCAAAAATCAATTTATTCCACATTAGAGCCTTTTAGGCTTCAATCTTGTCTGGCGTGGCACACGGATCTGTTAGTGGTCCTATTCTGTTTTCAATTTACATAAATGACCCTATGGAAACCATACAGTCTGGCAAAGCAGTGTTCGTGGATGATGCCTCGGTATTCAGGCATATTTGAGGTTGCTGGTAGAAGGTAGCTACAACACGATTTGGTCGAACTAAATTGGTATAAGAAGTGGAGAATAAACTCAATCCTAACAAGACCAAAGTTTTACTGGTGTCTAGAAAAATACTCGTTATCCCCGAGTACAAAATTGGCAGTGATGGTTTGCAGGTGGTTGATACAGTCTCTATTACGGGAGTTCAAATTAACACTAAGCTAAACTGGAATTACCAAGTCTTGAGCCTGAGCACAAAAGCCAACTCTGCAGTTCGTTTCATAAATCAGACTTTTGCTGGTACTACCATGCAACAAAGAGCTGGTTTTTAACACTTTAGTTAGGTCAAAACTCAATTACTGTAGTTTCAGTGTGGGAGCCTTAAGCTAGATTTTTGGTGGACGTGCTTGAGAAAGTGCAACACTGTGGCGCACGCATGGTGTTCGGAAGTTCGCTTATGTCCACATGTGTCTCGGGTTTGCTGAAAACACTGAAATAGCAGCAGTCCAAAGAAGGGCTCGTTGAGTGGGAATTACAGGATCTATAACAGGGATACGCTCTTAAACCCAGATGACTACTTAAAAACTTCTGGCTATGTTGGGCGGCATAACCACTTGAAGAAGGCTAACAGGGTGCAGCACAGTACGAATGTTCATGCAGATTCTTTCTTTTCAAAAAAATGTGTTGACGACTGAAACGGTGAATGCTGTTGAGTTTTATTGCTTTCAGGAAGTGCTTTGACTTACAGCATGATTGTATACAATGTCAACATTCTTGCAGTTAGTTGTTGTTCAAATGTCTTTGTTTGCAATGTTCTTTTCTGTGAAGAAAATTAAATAAATAAATCGACCGTCTGGTGCGGGAAGCAGTTTTGAAGGCAGTACATTGTAGTTCTTGGGCTAATTCCATGGTGGTTGTTTTCAAGACCAACAGTGATAAGAATTCTCGGGGATTACAGTGTAACTGCAAACTTTGAGCTTTAGATTGAGCTCGTTCTCATTCCTAGGGCATTAGAATTTTTTACCCCATTATGAGGTTGTGACAAATTCTCACTGGTTGACCTATCTGGCCTTTCTGCAGATGGAACTCGATGCCTCCAAACCGGTGTTAACAATCAACATATGTACAGGTCTGTATCAGTGGCAACGAGTCCCTCTAGACCTAGCTAGTGCTCCTGTGATATTTCAAAAACGCTTGGAACAGATCCTCCAAGGCATCCCTAGGTCCCAGTCCTTCTATGACGACGTTCTTATGCCAAGAAAAGGATAGGACCATGTGGCAGAATTCAGCCTAGTTGCTGGAAGGAGTCGATCTGGTCGTTGACTACAAAGGGGACCCTGGCAATGTCCATACAAGTCGGTGCTGGCCAGGGTGCTGCAAGAAACTGCCATGCTCCTCTTGATCCACTGTGGCAATCGGAGGTTACCTAGTTCACATCACCATGTATGCCCCCACTCCCCTTACCTGACTTCTTTCTATTATAAAACGTCTTGTAAGGTTCAAAATTGATCCAGTTCACCTACATGAGCATTAGACTTGTGCCAAGCAAAGAATGACTTGATTATCATCAGGCGTTGAAGTCGTGGAGTGTTTTCTGACTCGGGTGTTTCTTCAATATGTATGCTTGGTGTTTAATTGCTACACAAAGAGCTTACCTGAATTTGCTGCACGCAAGGTGCACCTATCCAACTAGACCAAATAGATATTTGAAGCAAGCCAGTCATTCTCTCACAGCCCGACTAATTTATTTCAGATGACTTACAGCTCCGAGAAATTTATTTAAAAAAAGAAGCTAGCTAGAGATCAGCTTACCATAATTCTTTGAAAACAGTACACTACTTTCATTCTGATTGACTTTATTCCGTAATTTTAATAGACCTCTGTATATTTACAAGAGTTTGTTGGGGGAACTCTTTAACTCATTATACTTATTGATAAGTCTGGCAATACTTTTGATTGATGTACATGAACAGGTATATATGTGAAATACAGTTGCAAACTGTTGATTATCAGTGAAAGTAAATGCTTTAAACACATTATGGTATTTGCCATGGGTCCTCCACAAGTGCGCACAACTATGAACTCACTTGTATACATACGGGGTCTTCCCGCACAGCTCTCTACGCAAATATACACTGTAGTGACATGGCGCAATGTTTCAGTTCTTCATCACCTATCACATTCTTTCAGATGCTATCACTTGTACATCGTAGCTTTTCATGTACGCCTCATGTAATCAACACACGCTAACACATGACGATTTTGTGCATAGTAAAGTATTGTAACACCTCCTAGGCTTCAAGTGTTTGACGTTCCCTTTTCTCCATTTAGCCAGTATGTAATCATTTTCCCTTTTCCCTGAAATTGTAAAAGCATTAAATTGGTTAGCAATGGTAAGGTAAGAGCATTTGTAAATATTACTATTCAGGAAACGTAATTCATTACTATGATTAAAAGAAATGAAAAATAAAATATGTTGTGATAACTATTATACATCCCCTCACGAAATGAAATAGGATCATGTTTCTAAGCATGTAAGTGATGGCCTTAACAAAGGTAATTAGGAAACAGTCTGCGAGTCTATTACAAGTGGAGCGGTTGAACTTTTGTATTTATGTTTATTGTTATGCCTTTGCCATATTTGTGATATTAACTCACTTTAAATTAGTTTGTGATGCTAACTCGGCTCACACTACGATTTTCAGATCACATTTTCCAGTTTTTTAAGAATATAACTCAAAATCGCCATGTTTTACTAATGTTTAGTCCATACCACTGGAAAGCTCTCACGGAGGCAATTTAGTATATTTAAATTGGTCTAAAATTGGCATAGATACCGCATTTTGACCGGAAACGAATTTTCAAGCTGACCCCACAGTCATAGTTCGAGTACAAACTGCACACTCGACTCAGTTGACGCACTCTTGATGTAAATTTAAAACCTAAAGCACTTTTATTTGCTTTTGAACTCCCGACACCTTTTTTTGTCGCTGTCACGTTTAGTCTTCACACTTTTGGTAATTTATATTTCCGTAGGCATCGTGGCTTGGTGTTGCTGCAGCCCTTAAAAGGTTCCTATTATCGAATGACTGGCTGTAGCACCTAGTGCCGTCTATCATTATTTAGTTCTACGTAGCACTTAAAATGGCACTAACACTGATTGAAAGTCTGCAAAATTTGGCAACATCTAGCACTATCTAGTACTATCTAGCATTTGCTTGCATCAAGCCGAGGAATGCACAATGGCATTTCTTTGTACGAAACTAACAAGCCACAACCTCCTTAATTAGTGTGTGAAAATTTGGTACGTCCTCGTGCACCTGGGAGCAAGCTGTAAAGGTTAACAATATAACCACTGCTAGATGGTGCCATGGTATTTTCGTTCGCTTTTCCATCGGTGATAGTGCCCCTTTAATTTCAACTAGCGAAGGAATGCACAAAGACATTTCTTTTTACACAACAAACAAGCCACGTGTCTCCTTAATTATTGAATGTAAAGTTGGTGCATCCACGTGCACCAGGGAGCAAGCGGCCAAGGTTAACGACATCACTGTCACAAGATGGCGCCCTTCTAACGGTTCAAAATTTGAGTTTCAAAACGATCGATGTATAGAAAAAAAAACTGCCTGTGATTACATTAGGGTAGTCGCTGGTGCACGTGGATGCACCAACTTTACATCCAATAATTAAGGAGGCTCGTGGCTCGTTTGTTTCATAAAAAGAAATTTATTTGCGTGTTCCTTCTCCTGTTGAAAATAAGGGCTAGACAGAACTAGATAGTGGTAAATGGCTATAGATGCTGCAGTCTGTCATCTGGTAGCAATCCCTGGTGGCAATGCCAGTGGTGTGTACAGACTAGGAAGTGCCCTTGGCGCAGCACTACAGATGGGCCCCTGCATGGGAGACAATGTATATAGTGTGGCCCAGAGGGGGGTCTGGGGGGTAACCCCCAGTATGGTGAACCATAGAGCAGGGACACCAATTCTCTGGTCATATAATTTCACTACAAATTCAAAACTTCTAACTAAAGAATAATTTCAACGTCCGTCAGCATTTCAAGAAAGGATCCGTTCACCTAAATGTGCCTACAAGGGAAAAAAAAAGTAAAATCCAAGATGGCTAATGTTCAAAAGCATCACAAGCCGAAAATTTGTTTGAATGGCACATCAAGCTTAGAACCCACCTGATGATAAAAGGGATGGTAATCGGAGTCGGGGAGGGGAAGAGGAGGAGAGAAATCTGCAATAATATTTGTGCTTGCGTTTTACTCGAATTGACTACCACTATACCACCAAAGCCAAAATGATGTCCCCCCCCCCATCCCCCAGCCAGTTTATTCTAGCGCAGCCACTGATCTGAATACTAACCTAACAACACAGAGATAAAGGAAAACAGAACTACATGTAAATGCCTGCATATGGAAAAGCAAAGCACCTTCATCAGCCACTATCTGCAAGATGTTAAGTGTGGTTGATGGAGGGCATAAATTTTGAAGTCACAGTTTGGTAGGCAGTTGCATCACGAGTCAGTGAGACTTACTTGGCAGCCCAGGTTGAAGATGGGGATGGTTTTAAGGTTAATAATGAAACTCATTAGCATTACAATTCAAGACTAAACATTGGGTTATATATCCAATAAATGTAAATATGCAAGAAAATGTATTGCACAGAAAATGAAGGGAAGATGTTTAGTGATCAATGTTGGATTGGTTCAAACTTGGACTAACTACTCTCTTCAAGAAGGACGAGTTACGTACGGTTACCGGTTAAGCTCGATAATGTGCCGTCCGATCATAGCGCCATTTCCAAATTCTGCTGGGCAACAAGACGACAGGCGAAACTTGAAATCAATCACGGAGGCATACTTAATATGGTAACCACGGTAATAGCGACAATACCTTTCGGAAATAGACGAAATACTCGTGCGTGGGCAGCATCCAAAGTTGAACAGCTTATTCTGTGTTCGATTCAAACCGAATTCCGTTCGTTACAAGAAATGTCAACCATGGAAGAAGACTCAGCAGCCGTTCTGCACACTTCAGAGAACAAACACAAAACCATGTGTTATACTAAGCTCCACTGATCTCTACGATCCGTTTTAAAATTGAACATTGGATCAAAAAAAAATTAAACTTGATCAGCGAGTTCTGATCTATCTTAAAGTGATTTTAACGTCCTAATCTGACTTATGTTTTTAAGGGATTAATTTAGTTTTATTATCAATTTGTTTTAGCAATGCTAAATAGTTTCGATCTCTATGATGCTTTGCTCTTCCGGTTGGTGACACTGCCAGTCTCCTAACAGTATCTGGAGGACGGGCCTTGTGTGACAGCTATGCTAAGTAAATTGTCTTCTAGAAGAGAATAGTTAGTCCAAGGTTCAACTGTTCCACCTCCTTTTGGACAAAGTCAGCTAAAATATTAAGGTGGTACATTTCAGGATTGTAAAAATAGTTTAAAAGATATAAATAGTTTTTAAATATCCTAAAATACTTACCTTTATATGAACTCTCCCTCCTTCCCGCTTTCATTGAATCGGAAAAGGTATTAGAAACAAAAAGTGCTGGCAAGCGTCACTACTTACTTACTTTTGCTTCGATTTCACCACGCAGTTCTATAAGAAATATACCAAACTGGACGAGGATATCTCTTGTTGCACCACTCATGTGAATTCTTAAAGCTGCCAAGAATGAAACATCACAATAAAATGCTTATGCATGCCGTTGAAAGGGCTTCATTGTAAAGAATATTTGGAAAAATTACTTACGTTCACCGTTCGATTCCATTCTTGCGGCTGTATTGACCGTATCCCCAAAAAGACAATAACGAGGCATCTTTAAACCCACCACTCCAGCAACACATGGACCTGTAGTGTGAGGAATCCTAATATTTTAGTTGAACGTATTTGGTCAACAATGGTTATAATTGTTCAAATTGTTGCTATCAAAAATATTCCAGTACATATCAACGTGTCACTACCTAGCATCATTTACAGCTAAATATCATTGTCATCCATGGCCCTTTTGTGTTCTTTATTCATGCGGACTAGAGTGGGTACATTGTGTACGTATGTTTTGGTGGATGTTTTGCTGGATATGTTTTCGCTGGATACTTTGTTGCTGGATATGTTTCACTGTACATATGTTTGCTGTTTAAAAGTCAAGAAAGTCTGTTGAAAAGCATTATGTTTTCGTTGAATATGTTTTGCTGGATATATTTCGCTGGATTTGTTTTTGCTGAATCTGTTTTGCTGGATACGTTTTCAGTGGACATGTCTTTGCTGGATATGTTTTTAGTGGACATGTCTTTGCTGGATATGTTTTCAGTGGACATGTCTTTGCTGGATATGTTTTCACTGGAAGTGTTTTGATTTGCTAGGTACATTTTTGCTGGATATGTTTTGCTGGAAATGTTTTGCTGGATGATATTTTTTTGTTGGACATGTTTTGCTGTACATGTTTTCCTTGGATACGTTTGCTGGATTTGTTTTCACTGGATATGTTTTGTTGTACATGTTTTTCATGGATATGTTTTGCTGGATACGTTTGCTGGATTTGTTTTCACTGGATGTGTTTTTGCTGGATTTCTTTTCGCTGGAAGTGTTCAGCTGGCAATATTTTTGCTGGATATGTTTCGCTGGAAATGTTTTGCTGATGTTTTCGTTAGATTTGTTTTGTTAGGTATGTTATTGCTAGTTATGTTTTCACTGGATTTTTTTTGCTGGGGAAATGACTGGTTTAATAACCAATTTCCTAATTTCTTATCGTTATCATTCCTTAGTTAGAGGGTCTGAAAAGGCTCAGGCACGTATCTTATCACTGGGTAATGCAGGAAGAATACCACATCTTCTCTTATCTATATCAACCCTTAGTCAGAGGGGGTTGAAGGCCAGTATGATCCAGTTACAAGATAATCAGCATGCAACATGACTTGCCAATTTTATTCTGTAAGCCAGAATGATAGTGCAATTTATTTATTTTTAAAAACAAAATCCGACTGCCACTAAGACAGCTATTAACATCTTTTACTCTATTCAGAAATGTTTAATCTTTTTTGCGTGGATAAGGGGATTTAGTAAAGTTGTCTGCAGTAAAGTTGGACTTCAACCATGAAACGGAGGTTTCAGTGGTGCACCTAGAAGGGGACAAAGGGGTGCAGTTGCCCTTCCCAAGACCCTAGACTTAACAGCCAACTGAGCAATTACAAGAACCTCGATTTTTTTCTACTGACATCAGAAGGTCCCATGAATCGTCTCAAGTAGGGTACGTAACGTTGGTTTGCATTACAGTTCTATCAACCACCCAAATACAGAGAACTATACAGAGAAAGCTTGATGGGGCTGACCTTTCCTCAAGACAGCCCTGACCGTGTCTCATCTTGCCAGCCAGCAAAATGCATCATCATGTGGCCCCTTTGACGTCAGGCAAAATTGCAGGCAGAACAGTATTATGGGATGCCTCTTTGACATTACACAAAATCGTCGACCGAATTACATTATGGGATGCCTCCTTTGACATCATGGCAGACCGAATTGTATTATGGGAAAACATCACATCACTTTGTTTGAAACAATTATTAACCTCCTTTTATCAATGATCTACCATAGTCCAATGGCTAAATGACACTGGCTTCTGACCACAGGGTCTAGGGTTCTCAACTCTTTCCTGCCCCGTGTAAGAAAAAATGTCTAAACTCCCAATACTATATTTATAAAAACTGATGAATACCAACTGCGAGCTGAATGTTAACTTAAGTGAGCCAGCAAGATTTAAGATGGCCAGTGAGATCCAAGGTGACCTGTGAGATTCAAGATGGCCGTCAAATCACTCTGTTTGCAACATTTAACTGTACAACCAACTATTAATCTCCCTTTATCAACCAGGTCTAATGTCCATTGGGTAACATCACTGGCTTCCATCCCAGTGTCTAGAGTTCAGGATTCACTTAAGCCCAGTGTAAGAAAAATATTTCTGCACTCCAAATATTAAATTTACAGAAAATGAAAAATACGTACGGAGAAACTGAAGGCCAACTCAAGTCTGCCAGTGAGGTTCAAAATGGCCACCGAGTGAGTCAGCAATGACATCATCAGGCGAGTCATCCTTATCAGTAGGTGAGTTATCTTTATCTAATCAGTGACGTCACTTTTGGGGATGACGTCACTTCCGGGAGAGAGAATCTTATCTCTTATCTCATCAGGATGATGTTATTTCTATTGTTTACGCTGGTTTGGCGATCCTCTCCCTGGGTTTGTGCAAGTTTAATTTGTGTTTTAGCTTGATTACTGAGGGAATCCTTGATTTAACATTTGTAAAAACAGTACTGGGCACATCGGATAGTTTTGCTACAATACAACCTAATTCATACCAGAGTGAATTCCAATCCTTAGTTTCAAGTTCTCGGCAGGAAGATGAGGAATGATGAAGATCTTGACTTCTTGCAGAAGAGCAAGTGACATACGAGCAATTTCTCGCACATGCAAGTTCCCATTCCTTACTGGAAGTCCAGACACCACCATATATGCATCACCTATTGTTTCAACCTGATGTCAAGCAACAAAAAAAGGCAAATTACAGATGTCCATAAATTACTGCCTATTTACTAACAACTATAAAAAAATTAATTATGAAAGCAATTGTAATGTGATTTCGTCCATCAGAAAACTCGACTCATAAAATTTTACTAAAAAAAAATAACACTAACACTCTTCTAACCGTGTGCGCTCCATGCAGTTGTTGTCCACAAAATATCTAGCTGACTTTCGATTTCACGCTATGTGTTGTCAAACGTTTAAGGTTTACGGAGCCGCTTCCGTAATTCTTGCACGCAGCTCCATTATTCCATCACATGGTGTTGTACACTCGGTCCATCACACACCCAAGCAAAAAAAAATTTTGTTGGTATTGGACTTAGGTGCATACAACAATCACAGATGACATTCATTTTGTGAAGCTTCCAATCTTTGCTACAGGCTGGACAATTCCTGGATAGAAAGCGAAAATCAGCTAGATTTTTGGTGTACAATAAGTGGAGTGCACGTGGTAGAATATCCTTGTTAACTATTTTTAGTTGTTCTTTCTAAAGGACGAAACCGCATTACGATTACTCTCATTTTTAATTTCTTTTAGACATTTGATGGGCCGTTACACGATAAATATAAAGATTAAAATATTCATCCGGCTAGCAGAATCTGGTTGCATTCCTCGGCATTTCATCCTTATTCCAAGGGACTTCCTCAGAAGGTGGTTTAAAAATGACGATGAATGGATAAATCTGGTAGTGTGTGAGGATTTTAATTTTTATCAAGCGTCTTAAGCTAAAGAACAAATAAGGCGGTGACATACACTTACGTAATACAAGAACAGAGCTTTTGAAACACTCTAAACGCAAAAATAATTTTAAAATCATTTCATGCAGCGACTTTTCTTCTTGCTCTTCAACTGCTGCAGACTAAGGTCTCAATGAGTCAGCATTAGGACATTGATGTGGAATAATTCACGAGGCTGATTGGGATAAATGCTCCACGCCATGCATGAAGCACGCAGTTTTTATCCCAGTCGGCTTGCCCACAACGAATGATCACTTGTACGTTTCGTACTTCTAACGATTAACTGTACCAATTGAATTTGCATACGATACATTTACAATAACCCCAGGAATATCTTCCAGCCTCTGTATTTTAAAATGGATTTAACACGCAATGACAGTAGATGATTAGCAATTGGTGAGGAAAAAATGTGTATTAGGAAGACTTCTCTTACAATTGGTCAGAGTGTCTACTAAAGAGCTAATTGAAGCGGGTAAAAGCTGTAACTACCCTAATATCTAAAATTCCAAAATTGTATGGCGGTTAAGCTTTCTGTATATTGTGGAAGAGCCGAGACTTTCTCACCACCAAAATATGGCAAAGCTTTTGTAGGAATA
>JAHWFP010078341.1:0-13489 GCA_023313725.1 Lithobius niger
TTAGAGACAGTTTGGCTCCAAACTTGACGTCACGCGTGCACAGTGATGTTGTGTCAGCCGTTCAGTACCTTCCTAAACTACAATACAACTCAACAAGCTCAGCAGAGTATTCGATACGTCATACCTTCACCGCGACCAGACCTGGCTAATGGATTTCACCAGGATTGGCTAATAGATGTGACCAGGCGAGAGCAATGCCAAATTGCAAACCATCTTAGGGAGGTGGTTTGCTGGGGCGGAGGTTTGAGCATGCGCGAGCTAACAGTTTTGACGAAACAGATTCGTTGCTGACGATGTTGACGTCAATCAAGCCGCATCAACACGGATATTAGGAGGGAATGTGCCAAACTGTCACCAACAGTGGTGCGTTTGGTTCGCTCTGTTTGGTCGTTTAGGGACAGTACCTTCCTAGAGCCCTGAACAGAGCGAACAGAACACATCACTGTTAGAGAGAGTTTGGCTCCAAACTTGACGTCGCACGTGCGCAGTGATGTTGCGTCAGCCGTTCAGTACCTTCCTAAACTACAATACAACTCAACAAGCTCAGCAGAGTATTCGATACGTCATACCTTCACCGTGATCAGACCTGGCTAATGGATTTGACCAGGATTGGCTAATAGATGTGACCATGCGAGAACAATGCCAAATTGCAAACCATCTCAGGGAGGTGGTTTGCTGGGGTAGAGGTTTGAACATGTGCGAGCTAACAGTTTTGACCAAACAGATTCATCGCTGACGATGTTGACGTCAATCAAGCCGCATCAACACAGATATTAGCAGGGAATGAGCCAAACTGTCACCAACAGTGGTGCGTTTGGTTCGCTCTGTTTGGTCATTTAGGAAGGTACCGTGATGCTGAGGCCCAACCCAATACCACAAGATCAATAGGATATGGAGAGTCCTAAACCGTAGTCATTGTTACAGTTGGCGAATACCCTGCCGAAGGGGAAGGCACTGCAGCAGATATCATTGTGATACCCAGAGGTGTAGAAGACTCGTACGAAGTTGTAGCAAGAGGACACGAAGGAGTTGCTGGAACAGCGTGACAAGGTTTGTGGGGTTGACGTGGTGTGTTACGCAGGTGTTTCATCGCAATAGGGGAAGAGCCATATGGAACGTTGCGAGTCTTGGACAAGGAGCAGTAGCGAAGGTGCCAAGCAGGACTTGGGTTAGCTGGCAATGGAGAAAGTAAACGAATTTTGGAGTTGGCCAGGATTAGCTTCACCGTCTGCTGATAGACTTGGTGACGAAAACGAGCTGTCTCTATAGTCAGAGTGGTGTTGGTCGCACGAAGGGCAGTAGCTTCCACCGAGAGGGTAAGAACTGCAGACTGCTCAGCCAAAATGTTGAGTTTAAATGGGCGAGGTCGTCACAGGACAGCTGAATGGCTGTACGCAGGGTCACAGCGGAATCTATCAGGTAACCAGAGGTGGAAGACGCCGTCCAGAAACTGTGTCATCATTCTGACGAGAAAGCGAAAGAGGAGCCCTTGTAGTATGGCTTGATGCTGCAGGAGACGATCGAAGCGAAATGGCCAGTAGAACGAACCCTGTTGGTGGGATCAGGAGGTTGTGATCAGGAATCACGGCCAAAGGAACAACATATTGCGTAGCGGCCGACGAATTAGCCAAAGACGTTGCAGAACGTAGGGGGCGATTTTTTGTAGGTCTGCTTGAGCTTCTGACAGGAAGTAGAAGGAAGTGGCGGAATCTTGGAGGACGGTGAACGGTTGGAGAACGGCGAACGCGTGGTGGTTTAGCAGCTGATGGAATCTTGGAGGGCAGCGAAATCTTGAAAGATGACGAACGTTGTGGTGGTTTAGTAGCTGAAGAGGGAGCACCTTTCTTTGTGGCACGGACAGCGAGAAGATCCCTAGCTCATTTGCAAACTTTTTGGAAAAAACAAATCCCCGACTTTCGTTCTCTATTGATTTTCTAGTGTCCTCGTCGATCGTTTTGCAAATGGCGCACGGTTTCGTACAGAAATTGCAGGAATGACGTTGGCAGACCAGGTGAGGATCCATGTGAACTTGCACAGAAATGAAGCCAGGACATCTACAATGTTTGGGGTTTGGCGAACATGGAGGATCAGGAGGCGCATCCATCTTGAAGCAGCGAAGACCATACTGAAAAAGGCACATGAGGCAATGAAGTGTCCAGTCTGTGAGGATAAGAAAGACGAATCGTGGCAAAGGGACGGATTTCCCACCACACCATGGCGGGATGAGGTTTAGCTATCAACAACTGGAGGCGCAGCAGGGAAACAGTAGTTCCCAGGAGAGACCAACACCGATTTCTGTGTAGGCGGCAAAACAGCAGAACGACTGAAACAGAAGGCAGCGAAGGAACGAAGGGCCATGTAAGCATGCCACGTCAATAAGGAAGAGCATGGAAGTAGGCTACGTGCCTGAAACGAAAGCCTGTCACTCGAAGTGCGAACTAGGCAAGGTGAAAAATACTGCTGTTGCTGAAAGTTAAAGACAGTCAGAGCGAAGGCGTTCCGGACATGGAAGACCGAAAGCAAGTATTTTTGCATTTTCATGTAGGCTTATAGAGAGATCCCGTTGAATAAAAAATAATGGTGAAGGGCACGGGAACTGTGAAGGTCGAAACCTGGCCAAATTATGAAATGGGGCAGAGAGAAGAGTCACAGAGCATCAAGATACTATGCTCGACGAATGGTACATCATGGAGGGAACAGAGCCGAGATCGCTCGGCTGATGGAGAGATTGAAGGGAAGTCTGGCATGTCCAGGAATCTCCCAACGGAAAAAAAGTAACTCGTAAGGGAGCCAACGCAGCGGGGCCGTAGGATTTAATGTGAAAAAGCTGGAGCAGGGATGGTGGCGATGTATGGAGAGGCATAATCTGAATAGCGAACAGGAACAACTTCCAAACCCACAGAGGTTTCTTGTACTCCAAGTGGCAGCTGACGTTGGTGTGCTGCGTGTAAACGGTTGTCGATATACATGGTGTTGAGTTTGTGTTTTTTTTTTGGGGGGGGGGGGGCGTGAAACCTTATTTACCAAGAAAATAGGGTCACAAACCCTACGTGAAAGCGAACGTTAGGCTAAAACCCCAAAGGCAGCTTGAGACGTAGGAGGGTGGAAACAGGGTGAGAAGGAGTTTGAAGCTATCGCAGGTGGCATCAATAACGAAGGCTCTACGAGACGAATGGATGAAGACGAAGGAGAAAGCAGGCCGGAGCGGAAACGATGAACCTGGGAGAAGGAAAATACCCATAAAACGGGGGAGATTAGTGGAAGTTGTTGAGACCATCCTAACCTTGGAGGATGCAGAACAACTTGGGCTGGTGCAGGCCACAAAGGGTACCGAGGCATTGGAGAGCCCAGTCGAAGGCGAAGGCAGTGCTGCAGGCGAAGAGACAGCCTCCAAACAGAGTAGACAGGGAGAGCCTGGAGGCATGTGTGTGTGTAGGGTCGCCTGCGTCAGGCAGCCAAAGGCTTGATCCAGAAGAGCAATCAGTTGGAGGCAGAAGAGCGGCTGGAAAAACTGGAAATAGTCTGGGTAGCCGAATGGCTGCGAGAGAAGGGCAGGTCAGCAAACGACGACGAGGAAAGGACGACAGCTAGACTGGTCAGGACCAACTTGCAACAGACGAACAGCATCATGTCCAGCGAAGGGCGTTGGGTCGGAAAGTGAAGGGGCAAGCATGAGTCTGGCGACAGGAAGCTTGGAAGCTCCGGAAAATGCTATCCAACAAATCCCGAACTTGATCTTGTGAGAAGGGCGTGCTAGTGAAATAAGATGTTGGCTTTCGCCACAACGGCTGGGCACGTGATGCAAGACCGAATGGAGGTTGGCCTTTGCATTGACGAAGTGCTGCTTGTGAAATCCTGGGAGAAAACCTGTGTTGACGGCACCCAGGGCAGCAGACGATGGTCCAGGTGAAAGTGAAGAGCCTTGCTCAACAGAGTTAGCTGAGGTGGAAACCAAACAGAACACAGAAGCGGCATTCGGTTTGAAGGATAAGTCCGAAGGGAGCGAAGGCGTTGGAGACGAACTGCAGGTGGCAGGTGGACGGTGAGGCACCGACGAAGGATCCGAGCAAGGAAAGGTGCTGACGGCAGGCACGACGCCAGGGAAAGAGGTCATAATGTTCAAATGAAGAAGTCAAGAAGACGAAGCAGTGGAGGTCGCAAGCAGGTGTAAGCCTCAAATGTGACGACTGCAGAGAATTAACAGAAGGTCAGGATGAGTCTAGAAGTCTATGGCGCTTTAGCGCCGAAGGCGGCGAAGGATATGGTAGAGCCCGGAGAGAGCGACTACGTACCGTGGCGGCTAGAGACCAAAGACGAGACCCGGTTCGACACCAGCATTTTTATAGGAGGAGCATGTCACGCATGTGCAATGAGGCCATGAGCTGGCAGGCATAGACCTATAAGTTCTTCTTCTCTAGGGGAGAATGTGTTATACAAAGGAATGCTATAAATTGCAGGTAATGTTTTTTTGCGAAGGTTTATAGAAACAGACCGGAGGAAAAGCAGCGTGGGAAAAAATCCGAAGGACAAAACGTTTCGGGGGGAAGGGGCGAACCTAATTGTTTTGTCGTTTTTTTCTTTTTTTTCGTGTTTGTTGTTGCTGTTGTCGTAGGTTAGGTTACGTTTGGGCAGTTGCCTTGACTCGAATTTCACTAGGCAAGGTAAGGAGTTTCAGTAAGAAACCTATTTTTTCTTCGGCTTTTGTTCATGCTCCTTTTTTTCCCCTTTTTTTTTTCTCCGAGATCATTTTTTCAGACATTCGACTTATACTTTTATGCTTGCATGAATTATTCAGGAGTTTGCTCCTCTCGTTCCCACAACGCAAAAGCGAACTCCGTTGTTTAAAAAGTACACCAGAAACAATTCGCATGAAACGAGAGTAAAAACGTACCTACATTTCGAAACATGATACGTTATTCATGGCAAACATTAAAAACAGACGAACGGCAAAACGCCATTAAACTACCTAAAGGGGACATTTTGGAGGTGGAGTTATTTACCATATTTAGCGTAAATAATGAAGCCATTTGTACCGTGTTTCGAAACATGGGTGCGGTTTTTACTTTCGTTAATGCCTAGTGTTATTCCACCGTAAACTTTTAAAGCAATGAATCGGATATTTGTCCTCCAGCAGGAGAATTCAAGTGCAGCACATTACAGCTACCGGTATTGGTGGTTTTTACCTGCAGCTTTTTTCCTGCTTCTGTGTTCCTATTAAAGTTAATTGGCGAAACTTTGATAGTTAGAACACCAGATGTTATTTGAATTGAAAGTGGTCTAAAAAAAGATAGCTATACTTTGTTCCACATTATGTTTTCAGAAAACTGACTGTATGACGCCACGTTTTCTTCCACTATGAGTGCAAAAAAATCCGCAAACATCCCATTCGTATACTCTAACAGTAACTTTGTTGTCTCCAAGTGTGATATCCACATGTTTTTGCACTCTTAGAGCAAGGAACCGAGTCGTAATCCAGTCAGTTTTCTGAAAACATAATGTGGAACAAACTATAGCATGGGAAATAAAAAAGACGGCAGCATAAAAGAAAAACGGAAGCAAATAGTATTATAGGATGCTGCTCATCCAAAAATGCATGATTGAAATACGAAAAAAAACACACCAGATAATAATAATGCAGGTGCAAACCTGTTTCCGTTTCCTGTATTTACTTATCACTACTCGACCCCATTTGGCTTTACTGCCAGTCAGCATACAGGATCCAACATTGTCAACTGTCAACAGAACAGTCAATTGTCAACTGTCAATCTGAGGGTCAACAGAATAGGCATGTTCGTACTACGTCATTCGTCCAAAGTATGACAGCGGAAGTGCTCCATCAATTTAGCACCATCACGTCGTGTAATCGTGCCCAACGAAATACCGACAATTATTAGTGCTCGATTGGTGCTCATGAGTGCTAGAAAATTAAAATTAGTGCTCATTCGGTAAAAGAATTATAACACTTTCAAAGGTGGCTGTGCTAAATTGATGCTGACAACACCACCCTCTTTGATTGGCTCGAAAAATAGACCATTTTTAGTGCTAAATTAGTGCTCGAAAATTAGAATGAGTGCTACACAAGTCCGTAAATTGTCACTCTTTGGATGGGTTGGTGCTGTTCATGCTTTTAAAAATTACGTTTGCAAAAAATGTTTACGTTTAACAAGTGTAAAACAAAGACTGTTGTTTTAAAATAAAGACCATAAATTTTTCAATTTAAAACACTACGTTTTATTTCAAACAGTATTTTAAGAGAGAAGTTGACAGCCCGTTTCCACACTGGACTCCGAACACCGTCTTTGGTGTCTGGGCCCCGACTTGCACCCACAGTCACAACCCGACACCCTTCCTTCCATACTCGTTTCCACCCCGAATCCCAACACCGCGTACAAGGACCGGACTTTAATTAATCTTTCTTTCGCTACAACTTTTTCGGCGCTATCGTTGTTCCTTTCTCTCCTCCCATCCGCTCCTCTCGCTGTAGCTTATAAGCATCCAATACCCCTTCACACTGGGTAAAAAATCCGGACTCGCCCCGGACCTTTCCACACTCGACTCCGACTTGGGTCAAGACCCGACTCCGACTTTCAAGTCCTACTCGAAGTTAGGACTTGAGCCGCCAACTCCGACCCCGTGTTTCAGTATGGAACGGGTCAGAGCGCGGGGCGCGGGCCCACGCTTTAGGGAAACGTTTTGACTCTTGGAGCGCTGATAAGCAACAGCGAGATAGACCACCCGCGCACTGAGCGACTTGGTCACGCGCCAGGTTGCTGCAGCCAATGAAAATGATTTGTGCGTAGTTTTCCATAAACGGTAAGCATTCTCATTGGCTGCAGCGACCTGGCCGCGCGGCTAAGTCGCGAAGTGCGCGGTCGGCCATAGAGGGAAAGCAGGAGGAGTAGACGGGAGAGGGAGGGAAGAAATCTACAACATGACGCCGAAAATGTTGTAGCGAGAGAAAGATTAACTAAGTCCAGACCTTGGACGCGATGTCAGAGTTCAGTGTGGAAAGGAGTAAGGTGGGTGTCGGGTTTTGCCTGTGGGCACAAGTCGGACCTTGGACCCCGAACACTGCGTTCGGGGTCCAGTGTGAAGCGTCAAAACGTTTCCCTAAAGTGCGGGCCCGTGCACCGACCCTTTTCACACTGAAACACGGAGTCGGAGCCGGCGTCTCAAGTCCTGACTTCAAGCAAACTTGAAAGACAGCGTCGGGCCCGGACGAGGTCGAAGTCCAGTGTGGAAAGGTTTGGCTCGGTCCCGGCGCAGGCCCGGGGTGGGTCTGGGCTTTTTCCAAGTAATTTTGTAATGGGTCGACACAAGAAAGTTAGAGTGAAGACGTAATTGTTAAATTCTGCCCACCCCCACTCACTTCTGGGGACCAACGGCATGTGCGCTGGTGCAGCGTTCTGTTATCAGATAACCACGAGCATTGCAGCAAAGCTCCAAAACGCGGAACCTCTTCGTAAGTAGTAGCAGTTAAAGGTACATGCATCCATGGTGGCTTTCCAGACTCAGTTTTTTGCGACATTAGTTCAAACGTATGTAAACGTTGCTACCACAGCCATTTTCTTGCGTTTTCTTTCGTGCGAGACGATTTTGAGACATTAACTCCAACCTGTCTAAATGTTGCAAACGCTTTCTCAACTGGTCACATCACATACCGGAAGGATTTATGCACCTTTAAAGTGGCACCATCACCGATTGAAAGTAGGCAGAATCGGCAACATCTAGCACTATCTAGTACTATCTAGCACTTGCTTGCACCAAACGAAGGAATGCACAACGACATTTCTTATAACGAAACAAACAAGCCACGACCTCCATATAATTATTGAGTGAAAATTTTGGTACGTCCTCGCAAGATTGCTTCCGTATATATTTCAATTAATCTTGGTCCTCGTTCACCTGGGAGTAGGCTGTAAAGGTTAACAATATCACCATGGTTATTTTCGTTCGCTTTTCAATCTGGGATAGTGCCATTTTAAACGAACTTGATGCGCGGAAGGAGTTTTGTTCCTCAAACCAATGACGACTGGAGCAGAAATTGTGTGTCTTGTACAATTCTCGCACGTGCCGGGAAGTTAACGCCTCTTACATAGCTTCGGTAAAATAGGATTTTGGTGAGTTATTATCTACTCGCCTGGTGCCAGGAAGCGAAGTTCACAGTTTATCTTGTGATAAACATTGGACTATAAAGCCAGAATTACAACATGGATACTCCTGCGTCCTACGGAACGGAAGCTCCTGGTTACAACCCAAATGAATGCCAACAGAGATGGTGCCGCTCTTTTCCTTGAACACTTTCTGGATACGCGAAAGTGCCGCGTATTCCAAGCGTAGAGAAAGAGCTTAAAGTGGCACTATCACCGAATGAAATGCGAACGAAAATACCGTGGGGCCATCTAGCGGCAACGATATTGTTAACCTTTATAGCTTGCTCCCAGGTGCACGAAGACGAACCAAATTTTTACTCAATAATTAAGGATGTCGTGGCTTGTTTGTTTCATTAAAAGAAATGCCGTTATGCACTCCTTCGCTTGGTGCAAGCAAGTGCTAGATGGTACTGCATAGCGCTAGATGATTTCAGATTTCGTCTGCTTTCAATCGGTGATAGTGCCACTTTAACTGTGACTGAGTGATAACTTTAACAGTAGCGGATCCAGGATGAAATTTTAGGAGTGGCGAATGCAAGTGACGCATCAGCAGGGTCGAAAACATAATTTTCCAATCGTTGTGTCCCAGTAAACAAATTTTAGGGGAAGGGGAAGAGAAAGACAGAAACAAGAATTATGTAACGCACGCTCTTTTTTTCTCTGCTTCTTTTTACCAGTAAAAGAGTGTTCTTTGTATCCATCACTTCCTGTTTAAAGTAAAAATTCTAAGCATAATAAATTCGTTTTATTCTTAGAGATTTCTTATTCGACTACTTATTACTTGTTCGATTCTTTACGTCGTGGATTTTCGTCCTCGAGCTATTCTGCTATCTTAAAGGGATATACCTCCCAGCGCCATTTTTCTCGATCCACCACATCAAGTACGGCCCCAAAGGTCTATTTACTTACCGTTAGTCTTTCCCTCGCTAAAAAACAGTTTTAAAATGTGGCGTCTAGGAGATTTTCTGTTGAATATTGTTAACTATATTTAAGAACGACCCGTAACTATATGATGCACTGTTCGCGTACAATGATCATGACGTTTCATCTCTGTGTGTACATCTACTAATTTTCTAATAATTACCATGAGATCTAAAATCTAATAGACTAATGCGGTAAAAATTAAAATTAATTATTCCAATAGATCAGCGAAGCAAAATTATAAGACACTAGCCTAGAAAATTATAAATTGTGATTTTAAAATACGTGAATCATTCCGGTTTGTGACGACACAATCGTTGACTTGATTCTGTCTCGTGTACTATTCCCAAAGCCAACCGAGACAGCAGCTATGCAAGGAACGCAGCTACCACCCCAGCCGACCTAGGCGCTGTAATTGCTCGGATACAATCTGCGCATAGCTGTAATTTGGCACGCGGAATGTTACAAGACAGGCCAGGTGTCCCTTTAAAAATGTAGAAATATTTCCGAAATAGTAGGGTAAAGAATTAACATTTTTACAGGTTTTTTACGTTAGTTTCGTCCTTTTATTTCGCTTTCGTCTACTTTCAATTTGTTTTCGTCCATTTTTGTATTGCGCATAGTATAACAACAGACGAAACCAACGTAAAAAAAAACTGTAATTATGATGCTGTTGTTAAGTGTGTTTCTGTCTTGTACAACAAATCATAATAAATTTACGCAGTCGGTGAAGATGATTTTCAACAATAATACTGCATTATCGGCTTGTGTGTCTGATTCGGTTTTAGGAGGGGCGATCGCTCCCACGGTCCTCCGCTGGATCCGCGCTTGAACTTTAAACAATGTTTAAAACTGATTTTAAAGCTAAAGGTGATAAAGGTTGTGCTGTTTGTTCGGCTTAGGTGTTAAGTAGGTTAGGAGTAGTTTTTTTAAGTTAGAGCATATGGATTTGTGGGCCTGTAAGCTCTGAAATAAAGTAAAGTAAAGTAAAGTAAAGCTAATAATAAAAATGTGTCGGCATATGATACGGTGGATGTGCTGTGGGTGGGGCATGAGCTTTCTGTGTCGGGGGTCAGTGGCAAGTATGTGGGCAGCGGTCCTCGCTCTGCTTGGGCAGCGGGCTTTTGCTACAAGGGTAGGGCCCTGTTGGTCGGGGGTGAGGCACACTGATCGGGGGCTGCCGCAGGGCAGCTACCTCAGCCCTGTCCTCTTTGCTATTGTTATTAACTCTGTCCTCGTGGAGCTGAGTCAGGATATTAACGTGGTAGCGTACGCCGATGACGTAGCGGTCTGGTTGACTGGCAAGGACCTGCCAACGGTTCTAGCAGCCCTGGAGGCTGCCATTGATCGGGGTTCTATGGCTCTTGCTGCCAGGGGTTTGCAATTGGCTGGAGCCAAGACCGAACTTATGGTTTTCAGGCGGGGGCAGGCTGTTGAGGCAGCTCTTCGGGTAAATGGGGCACTGGTCCGGTCCTCCGAGATGGTCCGGTACCTGGGTTTTTGGCTGGATCCACGCCTGAAGTGGGTGCATGACGTGGCTGCTGTTCGTAGGAATGTGGCGAGTAGGCTGAGTGTGCTCAAGTCACTTGCTGGTAACAGGTCTGTTGCGAAGTGCAGCACGCTTGTTAATCTCTATAGAGTATATTTACGGTCTTGCGTGGACTTTCATGCTTCACTACTGGTGTCATAGCAACAGGCTATGGAAGGGTTGCAGGTGGCATTGAACGATGGTCTCCGTGTGGTCACGGGCTGCCTGCCTTCGACGCCGATTTATGCTCTCCATATTGAGGCGGGAGAGACACCAATTTTTTTTCGCGCTAAGGAATTGCTGGTGCAACTTTGTCAGCGTGCCATTGCAAGGGGCCGTTTGGACCCCCTTGGCCGTATCATTGTAGACTATGGGCTGTTGTCACAGGGGGCCAGGGAGTTGCTCGGTGCCCCAGGGCTGGGTGCATCCCTTGTGAGGCAAGTGGGCTTAGGTGCCCTTCCCTCGCCGATGTTTGTTCATCCTCCGGCTCCGTGGGTATGGTGTGGCACTGTGGCATTGGCTGTGTTGGACCCAATGATCCCAGCTCGCCTGCCGGGCTCGTGCGCCCAGGTTTTCTGTGATGCGTCTTTTCTGCCTCCAGGGAGCGGGGATGTGGGTGTGTGTATCCCTGAGCTACGGCTGGAGTACGGGTTTACGCTGCGCGTTCTACCGTCGGCCTTTGTGGGGGAATTAGTGGCGATTTCGGTGGCCATTGACATTGGGATGGACCAGCATTTT
The DNA here is from genome assembly GCA_023313725.1 of Lithobius niger. Classification (NCBI taxonomy): domain Eukaryota; kingdom Metazoa; phylum Arthropoda; class Chilopoda; order Lithobiomorpha; family Lithobiidae; genus Lithobius; species Lithobius niger. The sequence continues at coordinate 11,341 of JAHWFP010078341.1, forward strand.
CCGGAGTTTTGTGTGTGGACGGACTCGCTAGCGGGACTAGGGTTCTTGGCGAGTTGTTTCCTCTCGGTGCAGTGCTCACACCCGATTGCGCTGGAGGTAGGGTGGAAAGTGTATACTTTATGGCTCAGGGGTGTGCGTGTGTCTATTGGTTGGATGAAGGGTCACTCAGGGGTGTTTGGCAACGAGTTGGCTGACAGTTTGGCCCGCCAGGGATCCTGTGGAGGGTCTAACGAGCTGTTGCATGTTGTGGGCCCTCGGAATTTGCGTCCAGCGGTTGCTAGGGTTATTCGAGACGAATGGGAAGCAGCCTGGGCTGTCAGCACGACGGGGAGACAGCTCTTCTCTGTTCATCCTTCTACGTCTGCTCCGCGTTGCCTGAATGCTCTCTCACGTTGAGATGCGGGTATGGTGTCATGCCTTCGTATTGGTCATGCTCTTCTCCAGGCTCACCTCTCCCACCTTGGTTGGGTCCGGACACCTATGTGTGAGTGTGGTGGGGGACCGGAAACTGTCCGGCACTATCTTTTAGACTGTCTGCGCTGGGCATTCCAGCGTCGTTTTGTGGTCGACGGGGAAGGCGACCCTTTGCAAGGGGTTCTGGGGGTCGCACCGCATGGCCCCATAGGTAGGGGGTCCCTGGGCCGGGTATTAGGGTTCTGCCGGGCTACGGGACGGTTTGTGTTGTAATCCAATTACTCACGCTTGGGTCCGTCCTCCCCCCCCCCCTCTTGTTCTCATGACCTAGAGTTAGCCGGCTTCTTGGGTTTCTCGGAGTCAGCCGGTCTGTTTAATTGTATTAGTCTGTAAGTAGTTTTTAGTTTATTTGTAAGTTTGTGAGCGAATGGCTTGGAGGCCTTATCGTCTCAATAAAATATCAATCAATCAAAATTTGTCCCGTAAAGCTACGTTGTGATGCACTCGTGTAAAAGGCCAATGAAAAAGGGAGACAAAAAGGCCGAATAAGAAAAAAATCTGGGAAAACTGGAGTAAATCTTCGTATAATAGGTATACTACACAACGTAAACATCGCGGAAAAATTGCGGCGGCCAAAATCAGTTTTTTTATGAATATCTCGCTGGTACTTACTTTAGAGATAAATATTGGTACAAAAAATGATGTAACTAATATTCTCTACAAGAAATGTCCCACGCATTTGTTTACTACGACACTTCGTTTCAGCGCTAGAGGCGCTAGAATGTGTGCATCTTCTTCCCCATATACCCATTCATTGCCGAATAGCTAACAAATCAGTAATGTGGGTCATTTAAAGTCCCATCCATCTAGTTATAATGAAACCCTGAAACGATGCATCGTAGAATAAAAATATATAGAACTTTTCTTGTAGAGAATTTTATGTAGATCAATATTTGTACCACACATTTATCTCTAAAGTAAATGCCAAGCCAGATAATTACACACAAAAAACTGATTTTGGCCGCCATTTTTCCAAGATGGTGGCCAAATCCGGGGCGAGAGAGGGGTGCAAAATTAATATGTTGATTAGCACCGTGTTAAGAAGGTTATAAAATTTAATCCAGCTTTCTCTAATTTTTTTTTCTTATTCAACCCCTTGTTCATGACTGGCATATAAGTTGTAATACACAGCCTTGCTATGTAAAGAGTGTGTATTACAGCATATCAGGTTTACCTGACAAATTTTTGTGAGCCTTAAAACCAAATTTAAGATACTTTTATAGTAAGCGGCACGTTCGTGTATCCATGCATAAAGTGTTTCACGGAACAGAGCTGTATAAGAAACAGTATACTGATCGTAATACGTCTGACCAAGGATGGTCCTACCTAACCTTTATCCGCGTAAATCTATATATATAATACGCTTAGGTTGGGCAAACAAATTCATCATTATTATGCACTACAATGAAAGAGGGCGAACGACCGACAATGTCAAACAAACAGATGAGGCCTATAACAATCGACATATTGCATTAATAAAGCTAGCTCTTAAGAGCCGACTTGGAAGAGTTTCAAAGTTGGTTGAGTAACAATCACTGCACGCACAACCGTTGTTGGGTTTATTGCGCTTGGTATCAGAACGGAGAAACGGGCAATTGAGCGTCCTCCATTGAAAAAAAGACATTTATTTCCATAAAAAAACAAATAAGCAGGGGTTAAAATGGAGGGGGAGCAG
>JAHWFP010078344.1:0-21204 GCA_023313725.1 Lithobius niger
CACAAGAAAAAATTTTAATTTTTAAAAATTTTTTTGGAACCACCCTAGTTTACATATTAGGCTATCAGCAGAATTTATCCTTCTGCTGCACCTCGTAGTCAGGGATCCAACCTTTCAGTCAGATCCCACACACTAACTAGCTCGAGCCCTCGTCTCCAGGTTTCTTTTATACTCTGGAGAACAATGGGCTCTTGCCTGAGGCTACTGGCGAACAGGTTCGATCCGGTTCCAACTGGGTTGCAGAGGATCCGTGTCTCCACCTGGCGGCTGGCAGCTGTCCAATTCCTGAGTCTGCAGTAATTGGAATGCTGGCAGGCCGCCATGATTGTGGCAAGTCGAACTACGAAGTGTTTGCTTCGTGAGTTGCGTGCTGCCGATCATGTAAGCCTGTTACAGGTTTGCCCTGGTAGCACAGTGGTAAAAGCACTGGCCTATAGTATGAAGGAAGTCCTGGGTTGGACTCGAGTCCTAGTTGACTTCTTTTTTTCTTTTTTTTTTCTCAGAATAGTGTGTCTTGTATACTCACAAGGCCAGTCTTTAATGCACACTGTCTACTTCCTTTACCCTTTTATCTTGTGATGTGTTCTTTATTTGTAGGAATATTCTTTAAAAAACGGCTGAATGACGTATGCAATTGATCTTTTTACCTGTTGCTAAAGATCCAATATGGCGAACCAAAATGGTGTCAAAGAAAAGGTTTTTAGCTTTTGTAAGTCATTTACCAGACTGAACGGAAAGTGGTTTGGAATACGCAGAATAACACATTCAAGAATATAGATCCCACTCAACCCAAAAGTGACCCGAAAGTGCGTCCAGAAAACAGTTTATGGTAGTTAGAGCACACTTACCGAACGACTCGCATTTCTATGGCGGCTATTTTAGATCTGCCGGCTCACAACGAAAACAGTCAGTAATGTGAGTTCAACACCGACTGGGAAAATTGTTTCGTCTGCAAGTATTGTATTGTATTGTCTGCGAGTAAGTATTGTTTCGTCTGCAATTGTTTCGACTGCAAGTATTTACTACGATGTCGGATTTAACTAATCCAAGTAGAGTTGTTACCTTGGCAACGACGCCTTTGTCATCGCGATTAAATTCTAACAACGAGAATGCAAAGGCGAGTCGTTGCATAAACGTGCCCTTATAGCCAACACGTGAAACGATTCGAATGAAGAATATTTTTTGGAATAAGGCTGTACGATTTATGTACTTGATTTTAAACCTATTGCTAACAATTTAAAATGGCGGATCAGAATGGTGTCAAAAAACTGTTTTTGGCTTACATCCTTTAACAGTACATTCCTCCCAAAACCTTTTTTCTCGATCCACCACATCAAGTACGGCCCCAAAGTTCTATTTACTTACCGTTAGTCTTTCCCTTGCTAAAGAACCGTTTTAAAATGCGGCGTCTAGGAGATTTTCTGTTCAGTATTGGGAACTATATTTACTGCATCCCTGCGATTATATGATCCTTTGTATGCTTACAATAACCATGACGTTTCATCTGTGTATGTGCATGTACTCATTTTTAATCGTTTCCTATTAAGATAATGTCATGAGATCAAAAATCTAAAAGACTAATGCGGTAAAAATTAAAATTATTTATGCCACTTGTGAAGGAGAGGACATGAATCGATGATGTTGGGACAATGAGGACAAAAATTATCATGACTGGTGTATTTATTCGCTGATACCAACGTTGTACATATTAGAAAAAAAGTCGTACAGACTAAGCCTGTCTGGCCTCTCATAAATAGTTGTCACAAGAGAACAATCCTAAACCCAACAAAACAGGATAACAATTACTACTGAACTCACACGTACATTGCGGTAGCTCCTTTGTAAAGACTGGCTAACAAACGTTGCCTACAATAAAGACTAGCACAGCTATTGTTTGTGAATCAAAATGATCTTTCGTAATTGTTCTGACAAGAATCCCCCGTCATTGGATTTAAAAACGTTAAAATACCATATTAGAAATGTTAGTTACTCTTGGCACAAATTACCTTTTTTAAACATTACCTAAGTCAAATATAAAGTTAGTAAAGTTTTTTTTTTTGTTATAAAACATTAGTTCCATCTTCAACGAACCCACAGCCTAACCATGTCATGAAAAATAATACATACATACATATAAATACACCAACTTTCAATTTACATAATTCCATTACCAGTCATAATAACGTGCTATAAACACTATCTCGAAATCTCAGTACAGTGAAAAATCCCTCTCCATGATACGCTTCATTTTTGCGCCACTTACGGTTTTTCTTAAGACATCTGCTGCTAATTCATCCCCCGGCAAATATACTAATTCCAACATACCTCGTTTTATCTCGTCTCGTACAAAATTTGTCTTACGAGTACAATGTTTTGAAGATGAATTACCTCCATTCCTCGCTAGTTCAATGGCAGATTTGGAATCTGTCTGCAACTGAATAGGATATTTTAACAGCTCTGGACACAATTCTGACACAAGCCCTCGCACAGATATTAGCTCCTTAGCTACGTCACAAATAGCATTTAATTCTGCTTCACAAGTACTCATGGCAACAGTTTTTTGTTTTCTGGTTTTCCAAATTATTGGTACTGTGCCTAAGAATATTACAAATCCCGTTACAGATTTTGACCTCTTACTGGAACACCATGCTGCATCAGACTGTGCTCGTAAAAATTATATTTTCCCCCTATCATAGTGCAAACCATATTTTGCAGTACCCTTTAAATACCTAAGCACTCGTTTCAGTGCACCCATGTGTATTTGGCGTGGGTCATGATTGAAACGAGCTAGGCTTGTTACTTGGAAAGACAAATCTACTTTGGTATAATTAACCAAGTAAGTTAGAGATCCTAATAGCTCCTGGTACTCAGTTTTGTTGATGCTTGGTGAATCTTTACAGTCGTCGATCTTTTGGTTTAGATCACCAACCCCTTTCACAGACTTGCGGTCAGACATTTTAAACTTATGTAATAATTTCTCAACGTACTGCTACTGTGTTACAAATATTTCAGATGGTGATACCAAGATCTTTAAGCCCAAATAAAGCTGGTCTTCTACCTGTAAAATCTGTATCCTTTCTTTAATCTTATCCATGTAATAATCAGTGATTATAGGACTAGAGCTAGCAATCGCATCATCATCTACAAAAATCATAGCCACTATAAAACCTTCTATGGGTACTGATGTGTACAAATAATAGACGCAAGGGTCAAATTCACTACGAGTTAAGCCTATAGCAAATAAAATGTCATTGAAAGTGTCATTCCAGTTTTTTCCACTTTGTGCTAAACCATATATGCTCTTTTTTAGACGACACACCTTCTGCCCCCCATCACCAGTGTCAACAAAACCTGGAGATTGAGATACATACGTAGTTACTGGTCCGATAGGAGCCCATAAATAGGCCGATACTACATCGTAAAAAACGAGTTGATAACCATTATACGCTGCAAGGCACAAGACAAATCTTATGGATTCAATTCGGACTATTGGGCTGTACGATAATTCGTAATCGACGCCCTTTTTCTGGTTGTAAGCTGCTGCAACAAGGCGCGCTTTGTAATTGCGAATTGTTCCATCTGGGTTAAGTTTGCGCGCAAATACCCATTTAGTACGAATGACTTTTGCCTTAGGCGGACGGGGTACTAAGTCCCATACATCATGCTTACAAAAATTTCCTAATTCGTTTTGCATAGCTTCAAGCCAAAACTCGCTTTCGTTCCCAGCTACAGCTTCATTATACGTACGTGGCAAATGAGTATTGCTGCCCAAACTACAGCCTGGCATTACATGCAAGTTACAAACTGGTATTGTTACGACATTTTCACTTGCAAATACATTACCATCTTGGGCTACTTCACAAACGGTTTCACTATGGGGTGCACTCAGTCCTTGAAATACAACACAGTCTGCAAAATAATCCTCTGGATCCAACGATACAATTTGTCGTGCCTGTCCTTGTTGTTGTCGTCGTCTTTCAGCCATAACTTCCTTAGTGGTTCCTGGTGGTCTACCGCGACCTCGCCTTGGTTCACTTGCTCAGCTTGCGGTTGTTGAATACGTTGGGGCTGATCTAGGTGAGGTGGAGGTTCTGGAGCATCATGCGGCTTTTCTGATTCGTTGTCGCTATCAGAAGAATCTTCTTCAATAACTGGAGGAGCGGAGTAATTTCCAGATGACTCTATTGAATGAAGTAGGCTTGCACCGGGAGTATTTTCGATGAAATGGACGTTTTTCGTGAAAACATATTTGTCATTTTTCGGATTATAAACGAGATACACAGAGTGGTTGGTACCATACCCTATAAAGATTCCTGGTATGCCTCTCGCAGTAAACTTCCCACGCCGATAAGGTGGTTCCATGCAATAACATAGACAACCAAAAATTCTGTGATGCTATCCACTTGGAATAGCTCGGTGCGGGGCCCATCTCAACATGGCAGAAGTATCATTGCCTAAAGAAGTTGTAGGAGTGACGTTGTGTAAGTAACAACTCAGTCCAATTGCGAATTGCCAATATTCGCTTGGTAGTTGACTCTGAGACAGCAGCGTCCTGGCTTGTCCAGCAAGAACTCCCAATCCACGTTCAGCGACTCCATTTTGAGAAGGACATTGAGGAGTTATCCGGATATGACGAATTCCTTTCTCATTACAAAATTGTTGCATAGCAGATGAAACCAGTTCTCTTACATTATCCGATTTTATGCTTTGGATTTTATGCCCAGTTTCATTTTCACGAAGTGCGGCAAAATGACGGAATGCATCGAAGACTTCACTTCTATTCTTGAGGAAATATGCAAAGTATCGACGAGAATAATCGTCCACTAACAAGAATGTGTATCTACTTCCTAGTTTGGATACAACTTCAGTTGGTCCCATTAAATCAAGATGGATTAATTCGAGTGTACGAGTAGTATAAATAACATGACGGCCTGTTATTGGAGTCGCCCGCATCTTTCCCTCAAGGCATGAGTGGCAATCTTGAATTACACCAGGTTTCACGTTGATATCCCTCAAAAGATTATGGCGAAGAATATCTTCCATCTTTCGTTGAGAAATATGACCAAGACGAGCATGCCATTGCTCCCATGGAATAGTGATGCTGTTACAAACTCGTGTTGGCAAAAACGGTGACGTGGTGTTCGCTGGTGGTATTACTGTCGCTCCATCTAGTAAATATGCATTCTCTTTTATGAAAGCTTCTGCTATGATGCGTCCATCACTTCCATAAAAAGTCATTTGTCCACCTCCACCATCATACTTCATTCCACGCTGGTCGAGCATTATTAGAACAGACAAAAGGTTATCACCAACTTCAGGTGAATACAGCACATCTTGTATTTTAAGTATTGCATGCGGAGTTTCTACGTGAACAGAACCCTGGAATGTAGCCCTGATAATGCTATTTTTCCCGGCAAGTCCTATTGGTACATCAACCGGAACAGGATTATTTAGCCATTCGAAGTGAGTTGTCAAATGTGTCCCGGCTCCCGCGTCAGCATTCCAAGTATTTGGTTCGACATATTTCTCTCGTCTTTTGGTATGTTTTTTAACCATCCCAACTGTATTTGCAAAGAATACATATTTTGGATTGGCACTGCACTCCCTTGTAGCTTGGAAAGCACTTGTGGTTAAGTTCTTCTGTTTTAATGCAACAGTTCTTTCGTTAGTGGCAGACTCCGCTGTGAAATCTGGATTTACCAGTCGTGCTGATGTATTACCATATTTATCACCACGTCCACGTTTATTTTGGTTTCGTTTTAATGCTTCTGGAGGTAATGGTAAGTTATTGTCACGCATACGCTTCCAACATGACGAGAAATCGTGGCCCTTTAATGAACAGTATCCACAAACTTGTACAGCTGTATTGGGGGTTGTTGAGGTAGAAGCAGGTACAATTAGGTTAGGTTGCTTTTGCTGACGACTATTGGGGTTCCCACGCTTTTTTAATTTGTTGCGTGATGGTACTGCATTAAAGATTTCATGCGTAAAAGGGAGAAAGTCACTTTCACGTTTCTTTTTGTCCCCAAACTCCAATAAAAGTTGTTCAGCTTCATCCAAGGTGACATCATTACGTATTTGCAAACTGTGTACCGTTTGTTGTAAATCACTTCTGTTGATCCCTAATAAAGCGTAATAAACCAACTGGCTATCTTCTACCGTGAAACCAAACTGATTTGATTCTTTACCAAGTAAACGAATATGCATAAAATAGTTCTCAACGGTTTCACCAGACCTCATACGAATTTTTGTGACTGCATCAAAAGCATCTAATTTTTTGCGTTGATTAAGTGGCCCATTTATACCATAACGTGCTTCTAACCGAGTCCAGACATCTTTTGCAGTTTCTGAAACAGCACAGTTGCATATGTACTGGGTCCATACATGATGTAAGGAAAAATAGAGCTTCTGAATTGGCTCGTTTGTATGTGCGCCTAATTTCGGCAGCTGCATCATTACCTGGATCACCCTGCACGATTGCAACGTCGTATATGTCCTTCTTTTGTAGGTATCTTTTGGCTTGTAAAGCCCAAGTTACGTAATTATGGCGATTTAAAACTTCAATCCCTTTGTAAATTTTGGTTTGGGATGCCATGATTGAGAATTGTAAAAGTTCAGTAAAAAAAATGGTATAAAAAAGTTCAGTTCGTGATCACATTGGCATAATTACCTTGAAACTTGGACAGATCTAGAAATCCATATTTGGACGGGCTGACATCTTGGCTTGCGTCATGGAGAGGGTATTCTAAAACTGCATAACCTATGATCTGCTATGATCTGGATCGAAACCACGCTCTGCTACCACACTTGTGAAGGAGAGGACATGAATCGATGATGTTGGGGCAATGAGGACAAAAATTATCATGACTGGTGGATTTATTCGCTGATACCAACGTTGTACATATTAGAAAAAAAGTCGTACAGACTAAGCCTGTCTGGCCTCTCATAAATAGTTGTCACAAGAGAACAATCCTAAACCCAACAAAACAGGATAACAATTACTACTGAACTCACACGTACATTGCCGTAGCTCCTTTGTAAAGACTGGCTAATAAACGTTGCCTACAATAAAAACTAGCACAGCTATTGTTTGTGAAAAAAAATGATCTTTCGTAATTGTTCTGACACCAATAGATCGCCGAAGAAAAATTATAAGATACTAACCTAAATAATTATAAAGTGAGATGTCAAAATATGAAATTCTTTCCCGATTGCGACGACACAGTTTTTTGCGTTCGTGCTGTTTCGTCTACTAGGTCTAAGGCCAACTAAGATAGTAGCTACGTCCCTCACTGCAAGGAACGCAGCTCCTATCTTAGTTGGTCTTGTATTACTACGCCGAGTCTCGCGAAACAGTGCGATGGTAACATGCGCGGTTGGCATTCTGCGCGTGGCTGTTACAAAGCAGGCGGAATGTACCTTTAAATAGTCACATCAGGTTAAACACAAACTCGTGAGGAATATTCAAAATAACGCACTCATCAAAAAGGTCCCAATCACTTTTGTGAAAATTCAAAATGGCTGCCCAAAATGGCGTCCAAAACAACAGGTCAGATTCAGAAATGGCTTTTATTGGGTATTGTGTTAACATATGAGAGTACAGCAGGTGTCGTTAAAAAGACCGCAGTCCTTTTTACGCAACGGAAATCAACTAAAATGACAACAAAAATTAGTCAAAAAATCAGCACCGTTTGAAGCAAAACACTGAAAAGACATAATACACACAACACATGACAACAACAAACAGGAAAAAACGAAACATGACAAGAAAGACGGACAAGATGGGGACGAACAGGACGAAAAGCATCGACAGAAAGAGAAAAGCTATGAAAAAAAAAACAAAAAAATTGTTTGCCAATAGTAGAGAGTTTTTTATAATATAGTTAAATTTTGATGACTCCTTTCGGAATAACTGTGGAGTGTGGAGACATTTTGCAAGGTGTGTGCAAAAAATTCTTTCTATAAATAGTGAGAGTGGTGGGCAGATTTAATATTTGTAAACATCTGATTCCATATTAGAGTAATTTTGCCTTTCAATGACCGTTTACTTATCTTAGTGTGATGGAATTCGTAATGAAGTTGACCACGTGTCCAGTGGGGTGAGAATGGACAGAAGAGATGAGGACAGCCAAACGATGACCAATATTATTGCTCGCCTGCTTAAAAGCGTATAGACACGTTCTGAAGGATATCAAGTTCCGTATAGGTAGATTTTGTAGTTCACAGTTTAGAGTTGAGCTTGTAGCACACTAGTCCGTTCCGTCACGTCACATCGCAGTCCGTCAAATTTCTGTTTGGATTAAACGCATGTAAATTAGAGGAGCCGCGTATACTGTTCCGTACCGTTCCGTGACGACCCGTCGGCTGACGGACGGGATTGTCGAGGCAGAATCCTTTCAGTCAAAAACTGATCGCATCGGAGAAGTGTACGCATCTGCCGTCAGTCGACGGCCGTCGTCGTCCGTCATGCGCCTGCGCACAACGCCTTTCCCTACTAAATACAGACTCGGACCTATTTCAGATGCCTTCTGGACTTAAATGTATCATGCCCGAGCGTAAAGAATTAATACCTAATATTCCACGACTTTATATTTAATTTCCTACTTTAGGTCACTACACATCCTTCTGCATTGCCAATTTGGGCGAAATCAAATTTAAAAGCTCAGCGGAGCCCACTGACACGGTTAGCGACGGAAGCAATGTGCGCCGGACCATTCGTTGCCCGTCAGTCGTCGGAACGAGACGAAACGGAACGGAGTAGCGTGCTGCAAGCTGTAGTCTGTGATAGCCTATGAAGCGATTCAAATGAAGTTTGGTAAGCGTATTCTTTAAACTACGACGTAGATACACGAGTTGACACCAACTGATACAAATTCAAAAAAAGTAGTCTAAAATGGCGTCCAAAATGCGTTGTTGGCAGTTACGGCAAAAGGAGCTAAATTTTATTCTTGAGAGGTTGGAGTGAGCGTGGTCTAGTGTTCACAGAATTACTGGTTGTCATGGATTATGCAATTGCATGCATTTAACCAGACGATGTCGAAGATGTCGTAGATACGATGTCGACATAGTATCCGTATAGTGTTGTTACCATGGTAACGCATCTTTGCTCCTGCATTCCAAATGCAACGAACTGCTCAACAAGTCGCGAGAATGCGGTGAAAGATCGTTGGGAAATACTTCCTGCCCTGAACCAACGCTTCTTAAAGTAAAAGCCGAATCAAGAACGCCAAAAACAGCGACTAAAATTAAAGCGCAGCGGATGGGTGGTAGGTGGCTCCATCTTCACACCAAGCGGCAAGTTTCCAAACTGACGAGCACTTGAAGAAACCGTCTGTCAATAGACGGCGCGGAGGAGCGAACCTGACACGACGCTTGTAGACGTGGAAGATAAAACTGATTCGGCCATTACTTTAGAGCAGCCTGCCCACAAAGGATGAAATCTCTTGCTGTGAGAAGTAAGTGGGATGGTTAACCACAAGCGTCAAAATCGATCATACAACACTAGACAAGCTTCTTTAACACAAGAGCAATTTTGAAATGGTTGGCACGCCGTAGTGCATTTTATTACTTCAAAATGTTATCTGTCTGTTCAAAATTTTAAGTTCGAAGAAATAATTTCAAACCTAAATAAATACTGATGTAAACCAATACCCGTTGCCGAATCTATTATACCTGAGCCTACTAGGGTTTCCGTCCTAGAACCTCAAACTTGTCACAATATAAAATAATTCCTCCGTTTACTGGTTTTTCGTCTTCTGCACAGCCGTACCGGCTGAGAAGACTATTGCAACGACTTTGTCCGTCCGTCCGTCGCTCTTTACAACTTCGCAACGGTACCAGATAGAGACGACCACGGTTTACAACGTTAGATTCATTGTGAGAAGTTAGTTAAATAACATGGAAAATTAAAACACCGTTACTTCCTTATTAGCTAATAGATTTCTTCGATGTAACTAAATTAAATAATAACTTTGATCGTCGAATTGAAATCCTAAGATAACACGCAATAAAAACAGAAGGATTTTAGCTTCGTTTAAAATAGTTTCGTCGCATTGTTGCATGAATGAATAGGCTTACCGTCGAACCAAATTCTCCATTAGGCCTATATGCTACTTACGAAATTAAAACTGAATTAAAAAAAAATTAGGCGGATAAATGAAAATTAGGCCTAAAATCATGTTACCACGGCAACGTCAAGTTGCTACCAGTCGCTGTTGGCTTCATCAACAGTGTCTGTCTCGTCACTTACCTACTACCACTGATCTATATAGGCTACATTGAGCGTGAGGTTGTAACACTGTAACTGTGTGCCCGAAGGCGCACCGTGTTGAAAAAATGAATATGCTTGTTATACAATCCAAATCTCCGTTAGCTGCTACTTACGAAATTAAAACTGCTGGTTAAAATTAGGCCTAAAAGCTGACAATTATGCCTGAAATGTAAAATAGGCCTAAAAGCTAAACACATTTTTACCGGCAGTTGTGATGGTTACTGTTTTTAGATTAGTATAATAGAGACAGCTGTTGTAGTACGTGATAGAGGTGTGCGCCTCACCATTGGAAGTGGAGGAACTGTACAGAATACCGGTGCGACTAGGCAGTCGCTGTAGCCGCTTGTTATCCATTTCATACACTTCTCGTTTGTATTGGGTCAGAAGGGTTATCTTTACGTTAAATATGAGGTATGGTAGGACGTGTTGACGTGCATCAAGTGCATCGTGTACTGAGCGCACAGGCAAGGAGTTTTCAATAACTCTAATTGCGGATTATTGTGGTAGCATGCACTCGATCATACAAAACTGGTTTGTGCGCTCAACACTCATGTACGTGCGCTCGTGCACGTAGGCTTTTGTGTCGTGGTGTTAACGCACATGCATCGTGTGTCTGGGCACACTGCCAGATTTATTTAAAGCAACATCCAGCCTGCCTTGTAACCTTCCGCCTGCCTTATAATAGCCAGGCGCCAATGGCATCCACGGATTAACCATAGCTAAGGTCAACTGAGACAATAGCTTCGTTCCTCGCAGCGAAGAATGCAGCTACTGTCTCAGTTGGCATTGCGCCTAATAGACAAGCCAGCGTGAACGCATTAATTGTGTCGTCAAAAACCGGAATGATTCTTGTATTTTAAAATCACAATTTATAATTTTCTAGACTAGTGTCTTATAATTTTGCTTCGGCGATCTATTGGAATAATTAATTTTAATTGTTAATGCATTAGTTTTTTAGACTTTTGATCTCATGGTAATTACTAGCAAACGATTAAAATTAGTACTGCGCACACACAGATAAAACTTCAAGGTCGTTGTAGGCGCGTAAAGGATCATAACGTAAATAAATTCCCCAATATTCAACAGAAAATCTCCTAGACGCCACATTTTAAAACGGATGTTTAGCAAGGGAAAGACTAGGTGTAAGTAAATAGACCTTTGGGGCCGTACTTGATGTGGAGGATGGAGAAAAATGGCGCTGGGAGGTATATCCCTTTTAAGAAGTCGTAAGTCGTGTGTACTTACGGAGTTTCGAATTTGGTATTTTCCGGCAATGAATTTCCGGCAGTTCTGAGTCTGTAGGTTCTTCAGGTAACGTGCGCTCGACGAAATTTGGTTTTGAGCTATGTTCGTACCCACAGAATCGTAGATCTGCCACAGGATGAGATTAGAGCACCAACCAAGAAGAAAAAATTCCATATGTTCATAGTTGCTGTCAGTGCTGTTCAAAGTTGTGTATACAGTTTGACAAAGATGTTAGAAAAATTTGGCAGAATTAATTCGTGGTGGTGTTTCACAAATTACACGCGGTAACTGATCATATGGAGGCAATGTTAAGCGGAAAGTTTTAAATGTTCGTATTGCCTTCGAACTTCTTCATACCATGCCCGGAGAAATTCGGGCCATGGCGGTTGACGCAACCTAATCCATAATAACCTAATCCATAATAATGGCAACAACACGGAAATAACTCATTAACCTCATCAGTTAAAACTCATCACTCAGCAATATGACTCACCATTAACAATAAGTCCGTCCCCAAGTGTCCATCGCCTAAAGTCCGTCCCCAAGTGTCCATCGCCTAAAGTCCGTCGCCAAAGTGTATGTCGCCAAAAAGTCCGTCCTCCAAATATCCATAGACCACCCCGACATACGCATTAAGAATGTTTCGTAGTGTGGTAGCTGTTTTTAGAGTATGGGGCCGTTATAGGCCAGTCTGGTTCACGTTATGCAACCTTCTACTGCGCTAATTTCTGACACACGACTAAAAATACTGAAGGTAAATAGGAACTTTATGGGCATGTACGGCTCTGATAGTGAAATAATGAATTTACAATTGAAAAAAATAATAATTATAGTGTGCGCAGCGTATCTTGAGTCCTGCACGTATTTTGTGATCGGCGACGTCTTATTGGAGGGGGCGGCTTTAATCGACGGCCGCCATTGTTTTTGCAACCATCTTGGATATCAACAAGGCACTCTGCGACCAAAAACATACAATCAATTATTTGTGTTGATTCTCGGGCGAACTCAAGATGGGCCGCGAATACTATAAAAAAGTACCCAGTAAGGAACTCTCCTTTTTAGTCGCCTAATAGCGAGTAGTTTTATTACGACGGCTCGAAGTTCATGGTGAACTTGTGTGTGCCGTAAAAGTCAGGTATACACAATAGAAAGACACGTGATAATGAATAATATGGAGGTAATATTTAACGTATTATTTATTGACAAGTACTATTTTGAACATAAATCCATAGTAGGAATCAGAAAGAAAAATAAACACAACATAACAGTTTGAGTAAAAAAAAGAAATAATCACTAAATGCACATTCCACATTTGTATATATATATATTTATGTACTTATATTTATATGTATATACACTATATTAAAAAAAAGTCAGACCGAAGCTTTATCTGGGCATTGCTTAATCGATTTCTTGATATGGGAAGAAGTAGTCGAATAGTTTATTTTTAATCTCGTTTATCCCATAATTTAGAGCAGTTCAATAGGGATTTCATTAACTATAGTAGGATTTGTTTGTTCGTTTGCCATATTGATTCTTGGCAAAAGGCACTTCATATCGATATGTTGTTTTCCTGAAATAATTTTTCTTTATAGGGCAGTGACACGACGTAGTATTATTGTATATAACTCTATGGTGGAGCAAGTTACTGGGTTAGCTGCAAGGTGCACTCGTGGGGGAAAAGAGCGTCTTACTGAAGCCAATGCTTTAGACTGCATTTCTAAGGCCTAAAACGCGCGATGTTTGTCGATTTGTTGGCAGTAGCTGACATTTTTAAGCAAGTGGAATCTTTATTTTCCAATTACAACCTAAGCAGCATAAGGGATTGGAGAAAACAACGGTTCTTTAAGCCTACGAAATCTACTCTCATCAAAGCACTGGCTTGACTAGAAGTGCCGTTGTTTAACCCACCGTTTCAATCTAGTGCCCCTTGCGGTATCTCTTTTGTAACAATATCACGTCACTAGACGCTGCTCTATAGTTGATCTTAATTTGTGGTTACAGTTAAAATAGTTTTTCAGAATTACAAAGAAATCTCTAAGTTGTTTAATTTTGAGAATTTTTGTTTTCCTGTATGTTTGTTTAGATTTTAAATTTCTATATTCGTTAAAAAGGATTTTTATGATTAGGTTTTGCAGTTTTTGCAGTCTATTTATGTGGCAGTTAGCAGCAAATCCATATATTTCAATACCATATCTAATCAAGCTTTCAACCCAAGAATAATAGATCATTTTTTTTTTTGCTTTTTATGTTAAGAAGGTGTCTGATGCGATAGAGACTAAGCTAAGTTTTCGTAAATTTTGTGCAATTTTATCGATCTGGCTTTTGTAGGTCCATTGTGAGTCGATTTGTAATCCTAAATAGGTTGCCCCAGTTACGGTTTTAATTTTTAAAGCAGGTAGTATCACAGTTTGCTCTCGTGCAGGATTTAGAGTGAAGGGAAATGTATAAAATAAAAGCACTAGTCGCCTTTTTATTCGCTTTAGGCTAAAGGCCGACTGAGACTGAAGCCGAGTTCCTCTCTGCAATCTCAGTTGGCCTTGTTTAGGCTTAAAACATTAGTAAAACCAGATCAGAGAGGGCGTTGTCTTATCTACCCACTTCTAAATTACGATCGTTTACAAATAATTGACTTGCGATCGGAGTTTATGAAATAAAATGCAGTAAAAATGGAAAGCATTTATGCCAATAGATCGCCGAATCAAAATTGTAAAATACTTGTCTAAATAATTCTAAAGTGCGACGGTAAAATACCAAACCCAGCCTGTTAAATTCGTCTCTAAAAATCTGGTAATGTTCAAAATTGAGCCGCTTCAGTCATACAAGCATTAATTGCTTCGGCTGACTTAAGGCTCGTCATAATTTCTAGAAAAAAAAAAAAAAAAAAATTGTCAAAGCGGCCACGTATGCACATTTCATCAGTGCGCACACGGACGGACGGGCATTAACGTTGCAGTTGTACGAATTATGCCTGTAAAGGAATTTCTCTATGTACGGCGTATTGGATACGACCCCTCAATTTAAAAAAAAAAATTAGAAATGAGGTTGTACAAGAGGTCACCCACTCAAACTTGGAAAAAAAAAATCTTCAGACTAAAATGCAGAAGTATTCATCGCACAACGAATAATTAAAGGCAACGTAAATAGGTTTACAGCTGTATTTATTTGAGTAATTAAATTGTGTAGTGCGTTATTATGGCGCTATTCATTCGATGTTTTAAGGCTTAATAGTTGTAATTCATTACAACTATTAATCAAGACCTTGGAATCAATACTGAACGAGTCGAAATTTCACTTACAAACTGAGAACGTGCATAAAGAAGCCTGCAAAATGTGGCTTCGCTTCCCTTTCTGCTTTCACCAACTGGAATGATGACTTCACACGAAAATTACATTTAAAGTGGCACTATCACACCGATTGAAAACCATTCGCAAACACCCTGGCGCCATCTGGCGGCAATAATGTTGTTAACCTGTACAGGTTGCTCCCGGATGCACGAGGACGTACCAAATTTTCACTCAATAATTAAGAAGGCTCGTGGCTTCTTTGTTTCGTGAAAAGAAATGACATTGTATACATTCCTTCGCTCGGTGCAAGCAAGTGCTAGATCGTTCTCGATGCTCTACATGTTGCCAGATTCTGCCTACTTTCAATCGGTGATAGTGTCACTTTAACCTTTATTCGTCAAAAGATGTACAGGGTGAGTCGAAAGGATCGAGCCTGTGGATTTGCTAGCCACATGATTTGGTAGCCATCAAACAACCATCGATCGTTGGTCACCACGGAGGGACCCACGTTTTGAGATCACCCTGCGGTGCCCCCCTCCCCACCCTGCTCCCCTTAAATAAATTTTCCAATTCTGATTCCTTTAGGTATAGGGCATTGGTCCCAATTTGAGATATGAGCGGGGACTCAATTCATGGTGAATGCAGAAAACAGCATGTGAATCGGTCCACAATAGCACGAGCTATGACCAAAACACATTAGTACAAATGTTGGCTTTATTGCGTACAATAATATGAGCAGTTGTGTGAATTGGTTAATTGCATGTAATGATTAGAGTAAGGAACTGAAAACCTAACGAAACTGATAAGGGTTCGGCTAGCACATGCTGGTGCACATGTTTCTAGCACATGTAGCACACTGGCCGGGTATTCGACCTAAAAGAACCGGAAGTGGAAACCTTATTTAAGGGTGGTCGGGTGGAGGGGGACGGGCAACCCTGCTTGATCTCAATACTTAGTGCCCTAAGTGTCCATAAAAGGACATCTTTCTTGCTGACTGATTCCCTGGCAGGGAGGTACCACTCACTAGTTAACGTAGACAGTACGTTTGTTGAAACATGTGTTCGAACTTCGACATGCGGTTCAAGGTCGAGCACCAGTTCGTTTACTACAAATATCTGCACAAGCCTGTGCTTGCCGAACCCTTACCAATTTCATTACGTTTGCTATGCCCTACTGTAATTAATTATTGAATGCAATCAACCACTTGACACAACTGCCCGGGATATTATTTTATGCAATAAAGCCAACATTCTGTACTAACGTGTTTTGGTCATGACTCGTGCTATTGTGGACCGATTTACATGCTGTTTTCTGCATTCACCATGAACTGACTGCCCGCACATTCTCAGATTGGGACCAATGCCCTATTCCTAAAGGAAACGAAAGTGAAAAATTTATTTAAGGGGGGGGAAGAGGCAGGGGGGCGCCCGTGGATGATCTCAAAACGTGGCCCCCTCCAATGGGGACCAACGATCGATGGTTGTGTGATGACTACCAAATCATGTGGCTGGAAATCCACAGTGTCGATCTTTTGACTCACGCTGCATATTATACGCAGGCATGTACCTCGCACTGCGAAAGTGACAAAGAAATATTCGAGAAAGCTCAAAGAATGGTCACTCGTCAGTGCAAGCATCTAAAGTATCTCCCTATGAAGGCCGACTTTCACACTTAGATCTTCCTACTACGTAAGAACGTAAAATAAGATGAATTGAGGTGCCCGGTGATACTTTATTTTTGTTGGTATACTCTCCGCAGTCAGTTTTACCCGCAGCCACACTAAGAGGCTCAAGAAGCCAGTTTTTTTTTTTTTTAGATATTAAGCAATTCCGTTTTAACATGCATGCCATCGTAAGGCTTGAGTGTCTTTTCAGTATCTGGAGTGAATTCGAGAACGCTCAGCAACGCAGCCTCTTGGACGAATTCTGAAGGCATCCCATACACTGAAAAACTAATAATTACGGAGGCACGAATACTGTGAAAGGCGTTATCAGTCTTATGTCAGGTGGTGGTGGTCACTTCAGTCTTTTTAAAGAACGAAGTCGTTAAAACGAAACCACTGGAAATTCTTGTTAAGGAGACTTGATTAAGGAAAAGTGGAAATTAGCCAACAGCGAAAATCATACACTAGAAATAACGTAGTTCATAGCGCCTAATTCGCTATGGCCACATCCTCCACTGGAAGCGCTACGCAAGTGATCTGGAGGCGAACTGGGTAGCTGATTCGAATCCGGGTCTTGCCACTCCGACGAAACGTAAGTGCATAAAGGTGGCTTGCTGAACTACGTTATTTCTAGTGTATGATTTTCGCTGTTGGCTAATTTCCAATTTTCCTTAATATTATTTCCAGCGATTTATGTCTATTTATGTCTATTTATTAAGGAAACTTGATAACGATTAGTCAATTGCCTACACATCAAGTGACCGGAAAAGTCAAGTTCCACTTCTACCTAAAATTCCATTCAGTGCCAATTATTTCATTCAGATCAATTCCAATTCAATTTTATGAACCAAATTTAGTTCCAACCATGTGTTTCGATTCAATTCAGTTCAATGCCGCACATTTTCCATTTCAAATTCATTCCAATCAATTGCGTCTCACTTCTCATTCGGACAGATCAATGCCAAGTTGTTGACTTCATGTTGATGAAATCTTCACTCCAGAAAATTCCCCGTCTATAACCTGAAATGTTTTGACCAATTCAGTTCAACCCCCATCCAATTCAACCTGTGTCCGGGTAAATAATTTCGGGTAAATTTATCAAAATTTAGGAAACTACCGATAATTTAGACGATTTTGGTGAATTTGGGGCTGAAATACGGCAGAATTGAATTAGATTGTTTAGGAATACACCAGCATTCGGGTGGAATCAGGTCAGGTCAACACAAAGCAGTTAAACTCAAATCAGCATCAAATCAAATCTAAATAATACCATTCCAACGAAACGCTAAACGGAAGTCAAGTCAACATGAACAGCGCATGCCCTGACCATCAATTCAATTCCCACCAGGTCCTTTTATAATTGAAGTTTGCGTTCGGCCACTACTCAACCCAAGTCAAGACCAAATCAAGTAAGGCACAATTGAAGACTAATAAAACCAATTTCCTCAATTCATTAGCTGAATTGTCCAACGTTGACTCAATTCCACCAAGTCCACAAACGTGGAACTGAATCAGTTATTTCCAAGTCCGGAACTGATTCCCGCCTATCATTGGTAAAAATGAGCAAAAACTGAACTGCGATTAAAAACAACAAACGACAAAATTAACGACACAGTCCGCATTAAACACTGCCATTGTGATAACACGAGAAACATTAATCTGACAAAGAAAGAAAAGCAGTGACCCAACTGCCACTCGGATACAGAAAATCCCGCTTACGCAAGTCTGTTAAGAGATAGACAGACATGTTAATCCTCGTTAAGCTCACTCCAAAGCATTCTTTCAAGAGTGGTACTGTGAGTTCAGGGTATACTAGTGAGTAACATTATACCGTACTAAAAGGGATATTTCTCCCAGCGCCATTTTTCTCGATCCTCCTCATCAAGTACGGCCCCAAAGGTCTATTTACTTACCGTTAGTCTTTCCCTTGCTAAAAAACTGTTTTAAAATGTGGCGTCTAGGAGATTTTCTGTTGAATATTGTTAACTATATTTAAGAACGATCCGTCACTAAATGATGCAATGCGCGCGTACAATAATCATGACATTTCATCTCTGTGTGTACATCTACTAATAATTACCATGAGATCTACAATCTAATACACTAATGCGGTAAAAATTAAAATTAATTATTCCAATAGATCGCCGAAGCAAAATTATAAGACACTAGTCTAGAAAATTATAAATTGTGATTTTAAAATACAAGAATCATTCCGGTTTTTGACGACACGATCAATGGGTTCACGGTGGCTGGACTATTAGGCGCAATGCCAATTGAGACAGTAGCTATGTTTTTCACTGCGAGGAACGAAGCTACCGTCTCAGTTGACCTTAGCTGTGGTAAATACGCGGATGTGATCGTCGCGTGGGTGTTGTGAGGCAGGCGGAAGGTTATAGGGCAGGCGGTATGTTGCTTTAAAATTGTGGCATCTAGAAGATTTTCTATTGAATAGTTGTTGACTTTTATTTACTGTATACTACACGTCAATGATGCGCTTACAATAATCACCACGTTTCATCTCTGTGTGTGCATGTACTAATTTTCTAATAATTACCATGAGATCAAAAATCTAAAAAACTAATGCGGTAAAAATTAAAAGTAATTATTCCAATAGATCGCCGAAGCAAAATTGTAAGACACCTAGCCTAGAAAATTATAAATTGTGATGTTAAAATACGAGAATCATTCCGGTTTGTGACGACGCAATCTTTAACTCGATGCTATTTCGTGTACTATTCCCAAAGCCAACCGAGACAGCAGTTACGTTTCTCGCAGCGAGGAACGCAGCTACCACCCCAGCCGACCTTGAAGCTGGTAAATACGCGGATGGCGATCTCCGCGTGGCTGTGATAAGGCAGGCGGGTGTTCTTATAACGCAGGCCAGGTGTCCCTTTAAATCAAACAGGAACGTTATAAAGGATGACGCTGGATGAAGGATTTAACGATCGACTGTTTTTTGTTTTTTTACTTTTGCAGCAAAAGTTAAAAATTACACTGTAGGTTTACATAACAATTGAGAATGCTTAGCTCAAACACGTGTTGATTCTCAAGAAGTAACATTTAAACGACCTCGGAAACGAGAAAGGAGTTTTGCTTCTTAAGCCAAAGCCGACTGAGATAGAAATTGCGTGTCTTGCTTCCTGGCTCCACATCATTTCTCACACGTGCCGGAAAGTTGAAACATCTTAGTAAGGCTGCATCGTTACCATTACTGGATGTGATCAATCGCCCATATTTCTGGTATTGGTCGAATTCGGCAACTTTTGCTGAAGTATCTATAACTCGGGAACGAGATTACGACATGTGCTTTGCGGAGTTTTGCTAAGGAAATCACCGAGTATCTTCCTAGCTATCTTTTAATAGTTAGTTGCTATTTTAAAATTTGGTATTTTATAATGTATTGGACTTTTGAATAAAACTAGACCATTGTTAAAAAAAATTAGGGATTAAAGTTTGAATATCTGTATTGGTTCCGGTATCGGCAAAATGGTTAGAACTGGATTTGTATCGGTATCAGCTCAGTAAAGTTGGTATCAGTGCAGTTTTGGCAGTGTTAAGTCAACTAGCCTGGAGCCAGGAACCGAAAACCGTTCTTCTCTCCCCAGATGATCTTGTGACTAGGGGTAGCACGATAATCGATAATATCGCGCTAAAAATAATTGTCGGTTACCGTATCGCACTTTTTCTGATTTATCGAATTAGCGTGCAAACCCCAATGCTTAAATCGTCATATCTCGGAAACCGTAATAGCTAGAAACAAGTGGTTCGTGGCGTTGCGTGTGGAATTATACAAGGGCTCTCCAACCAAGTGTGCCATACTGTGGCTAGCCACTTTAATGATTGGAGTTAGTTTAATGCAGACAATTTTAAGCATTAAATAGCAGCACAACTGCTAAATTGTTTCTACATGCATGGTGAGGCAGTAATGGACATTGGCACGTACATTTTCATGTGGGCAAATTGCGAGTGCCACACAATTCACATTCGTGAAGGTTGCACTGCAGGCTTCAGCCAAGGGTTTCTTTTTAATTAACAAAATTAAAATGGTTACTCCAGCTTCAAAATTTGTTTTATCGAGGTATTATCGATTGTCGCGATAATGGAAATTTATTTATGGAAAAATGTTTTGCATTGTGCCATCCCTACTTGTGACAAGTGGTAGAGCACTAAGCACACCACGGATAATTCATTTTTAAGGTCGTTAATTCATTTAATTAACTGAATGCGTAACAAGTCCTGCATGAAGAAGAAGGGAAAAAAAATTATGAGAAGGGGAAAGAAACTGATTGCACATAAATCTCAAGATGCTAAACAATAACAAGCTGTCAAGGTCAACGCAAACATTTCATTTACCGACCATCAATTTGTAAACATGAGCTGACCTGCAGGTTTTGAAATGTTACGCTACACAGCACATACATTTTCGGCTGCTGAAACGTTTGTGCAAAATTTCACGCTTAGCTTTTGGTAACAGAACGTAAAATTTGATACGACTATGTATGATACGTCCCCCACGTACGTATACTCGAATTTTTTCCGCACAAAACTATGATTTTCTCTACTTCCCTACGGGTATGACTCACCGTCAGAGGGGGCAGACGGTGACAGCCCAAAACTCTGACATTTTTTTGTAGCGTACGGGTTTCAAATTGGTGGCGTAATTCTCCCCCCCCCTCCCCCTCACTCCCCCACCCTCTCCCAATACATAAAAAGTGGCCTTACCTCCTCCATTCTTGTA